>PVIU01017339.1:0-42209 GCA_004026605.1 Ondatra zibethicus
TGCTTAGTCCTAAATAGGACATCATCAAAACCCTGCCATCAAGGCTTAGGGATCTATGTAGTAGAGGGGACAGAAAGGCTGTAAGAGCTGGAGGTGATGGGTGACTTTCAGACACAACGGGACTGAATCAATATGTATAAACCAACAGAGACTGGAGGCATGCACAAGGAATGCACATGTTCAAGTGAGACGAGGTCCCAGGACTGAGAGGGGACATGGACATGGGCTCCCATCCCTAACAAATAAGTTATCTGCAATTGACAGCCACTAGTAAAGAAAACATCTGCTTTCATCAATAGAATCTCACTGGATATAGTAACCCCATATCGGGGAATTCCCCATACCCATTAGTAGATGCCTAGCACAAAACAAACTCAATGGTATTTTTGTAGACCTTTTGTCTCATTTTGCTTTGTTTTGGGAATTTTTTCTTATTGTTCTTTTGATTGTGTATTTTGATTTCTGTTATTGTGCTTTTGTTGTTTTGTGTGTTTGTTCTGAGAAAGAGGAAGAGCATAAAGTTTGTTAGTTATGGAGAATCTGGAAAGAATAGAAGTAGGGGAAAATATGATTCAAATATCTGGAAATTTTTTCATTTAAAAGCAGCAAAAATAAAAATACAATGCTTTTTAGAAATGTGCACACAGTGATTGGTTTATGGGATATATGGTTACAGTTTATATTTGACATTTATATTATTTGTGTATGGATACTCAACTCCGATAGCAGAGCTTGTTGAAAATGCATTTTGTCTCAGTCTGCACCATTATAGCAGAATACCAAAGATAGTAATTTATGATTAACAGAAATGTCTTGTCCCATATTTCTGGAGTCTTTGAAGTTCAAGTTTAAAATGCCAAAGTCTGGTGAGAGACTTTATGCTGAATCATTAATCATTTTTTTTTTTTTTGGTTTTTCAACACAGGGTTTCTCTGAGCCTGTCCTGGAACTAGCTCTGTAGACCAAGCTGGTCTGGAACTCACAGAGATCCGCCTGCCTCTGCCTCCTGAGTGCTGGGATTAAAGGCTGGTGCCACCACCGCCCAGCTGAATCTTTAATCTTAAAGGCAAAGTGGGAGCAAGAAAATTTCAATGAGATTCATTTGAGCTTATAATTCAGTCCCCTAAAGAAAACATACAAAACAAAAATCCTTACTTTGATTTATTTTATTTATCTTTCATTTTGTTTTTTAAATTGATATTTTCAAATGTCCCATCTTCAAGAGCATGGACTATTTTTTCAGCTTGCTCTATTCTACTGTAAATGATCTCCATTACATTTCAATTTTATTTATAGTGTTTCAGATTCAGGATTTATTTGATTTTAATAAAGTTTTTTAGTAACCACCTGTGTCCTTGAACTCACAGAGATCAAGCTGTCTCTGCTTCCTGAGTACTGGGATTAAAGACGTGCTACCACTGTCCATCCAGGATATGTCTTTTTAAGAGGGTTGTTGAAATATAGGGAAATGAGGAACTATGACTATTTTGAGGGAGAAGGCTTTCATTAGGGAGACAACTCAAAACATATTATCTGCAAACATTTGAAAAGCAAGAAGGAAACGCACTCGGTACATTTGTGTTTCATGAAGAAATAAGTAATTTCTGCTTGCCAGTGTTATCTCTGGCTGAGGGCAGGTCATAAATTTGGTTAAATTAGTTAACAGGAACTTGGTTTCAATGGATCAGTGCATTTGGATAGTACAGTTAAACATTTATAAGGACTGGGATGGCAGGGTGGTGTTTATATCAAAGGACTTTTTACTGTAAGCTCAACCTGTTTTGGAAATGGGTTTAAAGAGATGTTGTAGGCTGAAAGGAGAAAAATATGGCCACATTTTGGTTAATAAGTATTTTTCTTCTCATTTTCTATTGGGTATTAGCATGTGAGCTCATCCTTCATGAGATAAAAAGGATTCATGCTCCCTCTTGTTCTTGGTAAACAGATCTAGGGATCAGTCTACATTAACTCAGGTGGGTTGAATAGGTTCTCGCAATAAGTATTTTCTGAGGACAGGGTGAAATGAAAGTTTCTTTAATCATTATTGTTTGGCTGACTCACAGAGCCTGGGCAAAGGTGAGCCTCATCAGCCCTTAAGATTGACATATACTAGAAGAAATTTTGGGCTTCCTTCAGAACTATCTCAGTAGATTTTCCTGTATATTTATTTAAAGGGTATTGCTAAGGGTTTTTGCCTTCACTATCAAAGATTCCAGAATATTAATGAGTAGAAAACACCATCTGTACTTGTTTTGGAGATAATTTTAAACTGATGAAACTCTGGCACACTATACTAAGAATATAAACTAATATAGCAATTTTGGAAAAAAAAGTTACTTCTTATTTATTTATTTAAGAGAAAACAAGCTATTTTTTCATTTTACATACCAATCCCAGTTCCCACTCCCTCCTCTCTCCTCTCATTTCCTCTACCTTTCCCCCACCAATCCCCCAATCCACTCGTCAGAGAGGGTAAGGCACATTACTTTGGGGAAGATCCAAGGTCCTTTGTACTATATCTAGGCTGAGCAAGGTATCCATCCAAAGAGAATAGAAAAAAAAAAAAGCCAAGACAAGCAGTAGGGGTAAATCCTGATGCAAATTTCAAACTAGAAAAACTAGAAAAAAAAAACATTCTGAGTGAGGTATCTGTCAGGGACCAGCCCAGACATAAATCATTTCTCATACCAGAGTGGAGGCATGAGAATAAATAAAGATACAACTTACACAACAGTATCAGGAGGAAGTTTCAGAAATCATTCAAATCCTGAAATTCATGCACATTAATTTTCCAAACAGCTTTTATATCAAGGTAAACTGAGTGGGAAATTTAGCCATAAAGTTTATTAGCAATTGATTCCTAGGTAGCGGGGGAAGGGAGGATGACTTCGGTCATGTCTTTGTCTATACCTAGTTTGTCTCACAGACTGAAAAACACCTTTTCCCTAGGCAACCTCTGTGGAGGCCCAAAGAGGCCAAAGGTCAGAGAGTTTTGGACTTGTTTCTAGTTTATTCAAGGTTATTGTACTTCTACCTCAAACAAAGCTCCCACCTAGCTGTGAACCAGAGCAGAGAGTTCTGCTCTCTCAAGGCTATTGTCAACAGGTGAGGCTTGTTGCCAGATCTCGTGCTCCTGGAATAGTGGAGTAGTTGGTTCCTGCTTTACACAAAAGTGGAAAGATCCATCTGAGTTCCAGTTCCCTTTATGGAAATAAATTGGGAATCCGCCCAGGGAGTGGTTTGCCTACAGAGTGTGTGGTCTATGGTGTGAGTCTAATGCATGAGAGAGATAGGCGAAGCCCGTGATTTTCTACTGGTGTGTTAACGCAATCTTTTGTCTTACTCCTACCTTTTGGAGTTAGGGGTATATTATGCAGTTGGAAATTAAACACAGGTGAATGTTCAGTACTCACTGAAATATTCCCTCCCAATACTATCCTATATGTTTCTGCATTTTATTATTTTCATTCGTGTTTTCGTATTCTTTACTATATCTCTAAATCTCCATGCCTCCACTGTGGAGAAATGTATTTTTGTCTAGGCTGGCCCCTGACAGACCTCCTAATTTACGGTAGAGGAGGCGGAATGACATTAGCCTATCCTTGCCACTTGTTAGGATGGCTTCAGGTTGTTTTACTATCAAAGAGCCAGGTGACCAACTCCTGTGCGGAAGGCGCAAATTGTGCTTTGTATGTTGCTCAGAATTCTCTGACCACCAGATAATGTAAACTACAATTCCCTCCTTTCCATTAATTTTAATAAAGCCTGTGCTTCTGCAAGAGGATAGATGAAGGCATCTGTCTTAGGCAAAGACTTCTTCAGTTACCCGGACTTACCCATCTTCAGAATAGGCATCCTAATCATGCAAATTCCTGTCTTAGGTATGAGGAGAGAAGCTTCAAAACCATCTCTGACTCCTGACCTCTGTGAAACGAAAGAGATTAAGGGAAAGAAATACCTTTGGGTTCTGTGTCTCAGAGCCATATTTCCTTGTCTGGGGACATCACAATGTTTTATGAATAATCATGCTCCTAAAGGCTATAGTCTTCTAGTTAAAGGAGAGGAAGATTGTCTGAGTTGGAAATGTTTTCTTCAGCTGGCCTAGAGAGACTCTTAAATTTGATACTGTATCAAAATCTAGAACTCTTAACACATGCATTAAATCCAAACATTTACAGGGTGTGTCAAACTTTCCTCAACATCTTATATCCAGTTACAAACATTACCAGGTTAATACCATAATTCTAGAATGGGAATTAGCAATAAATCCACTATTTGACATATCACAATTTTCTTAAATCCATTCTAATCAACAGACAAGAAAAGTTTTTTTCTGAAGGGTGAGAGTCCAATGACATTGCTGCTATTAAATACCAGTTCCAGCCTCTGAGCAGCAGTTTAAACTCTCAGGGTGCCCCCCTCGAATGTGAAGAGGGGCCTCAGTCCTTTCTTATTTGAGTCTTTCTTTCCCTGAGGGAAAAGTTTAGGTCTTAGTTCTCAGGTCCAATATTTTAATTACAATGAATTTTGTGTCCCAAAGATTAAAACAGTCAAATGTTCAGTGTGCATTTCTAGTTCAGCTCCACAGCAAGCAGGATTCACACTGCAAGCCAGTTGTAATCATCACAGTGATCCCAGCAGGACCTCAGTGACTATGTGGGTCCTGAATGTCTGGAAGCAGCTGTGTCCTGCAATGCAGAACAGCATCAGCAGATCCTGCAGGTCAGACACTCCTCTCCATGGGGGCAAGGAAAGCAAGACAATGGGCTCTTACTCCTACTCCTCTGTGCGGTTAGCAGGGAGCTGTCATCAGGACTGCCACTCCTTCCCTGTTCAAGCAGTCATCTCATCCAGCTGCATTTTCTTCCTGTGAAAGAAAGAGCAAGCACATCCTCAACCCCAAATTAATATAGCGTCGGCCTTTTTATAACCCAGGGCAAGGGCTTTTTTACCTTGCCTTAGCAAAGGTCACCTTGGTGTCATCACAGCAGAATCTGTCTGCAGCTTTGCCCATCAGTAAAAGGTGTATGACTTAAGGCATTATATGGTGATTCTTGAGTCTCTTGTTTTTATCCTTTTAAGTTGTTTTTAAAGGGCCATAGCACACTCCACCATTCCTTTTCACTATTAACCGTATATGCAGTTCTTCCATTGGAAGAATCATCTGTAAAATTTAGCATAACCTCCTTTAAGGGATCTTTTGCTATAACCTAAGGAAAATATATAATTGTTCAAATGGCAGCAGCAATCAGCTGGGAAACCATTATTAATCTGGGCATTAAATTGAGCAAATTCAAATGTCCAAGAATCACTATTTTAAAATTATCAATTAATCTATTACTTAATATAAGAAACATTGAACATAGTTCTCTGCCAAGATATTTCCTAGATTCTATACATCTCTTCTGTACTAAGCAAGCTGCTGCTTCAAATTAAGAGTTTAATATCCTGACTGACAAAACGGGGAGTAGAGCCATAAAAAATGGACCATTTTTGCCCATAAACTGCTATAGAATAAGTTTTGTGTTTGCTGTTTTTGTATAGACTGCTGTACCTACTTGAGTACCTGTCTGGCAGCTTCTGTAAGCTTTCTACTAAAAATAGTTTTCATTACTCCCTTTAAGAATTTTACTTAGTGGCTGAGGATCTCCATAAGAACATTATAATTAGGGTTTTAGCCATTGTATATCTTATTAAAAATTTGCAAACTATCTTCCTTATAAGTTGCAAGTCTCTCTAGTGTAATGGATTATTAAAAATGCTGCGAGTCCCCAGCAGCTTGCTGCGGGATCCCGAAAGCAGCCAGTACCAGGCAGGGATGGCGCAGGAGACCGTGCAGCAGGTCTCTGAACGTGGCTGGTCCAGAGCAGCAGCGAGCCATGTGGTGGCTGGCGGGGGAGAGACATACTGATAGGCACACCATGCAGAGTGAGGTTAGACATTTATTTAGTGGTTATGGAAGGAAAGGGAGAAGGGCAAAGAGGAGGGGAAGAGAGACTGAGAGAGAGAGAGAGAGAGAGAGAGAGAGAGAGAGAGAGAGAGGAGAGAGACAGAACCTGCCTCTCCAAGAGGGAGATGAGGGAAGAGAGGAGAGAGAGACTAAGGCTGCAAGCAGGAAGGGAGTGGGCATGGCTTGTCTCTTAAAGGGATAGAACAGATAATTACATCCAGCTGATAGGAAAATGGAAAAAAAAAAAGTGTATTTAACAAATGATGCCTGAATAATTGTATATCAACATGTAGAAGAATGAAAACCGATTCACATTTATCACTATGCACAAAACTCCAAGCCAAATGGATCAAAAAAAGGCCTGAACATAAAACCAAGAATACTGAACCACATAAAAGAGAAAGTAGAATTACACTAGATCTCCTGAAACTGAGAAGCTTCTGTCTTAATGATCAGAGAAATGCAAACCAAAATAGCTCTGGGATTCCACCTTATCACTGAAGGAATTGCCAAGATTAAACACACTGATGCCAAATTATACTGAAGAGAATGTGAGGTAAAAAAAAAACCTTCCCCATAGGTGGTGGGAGTGCAAATTGGCACAGCAATGTTGGATACCTGTATGGCAATTTCTCGGAAAATTAGGCAACAAACTACCTTAAAACTCAGCAATGCTACTTTTAGGTATATACACAAAGGATGATTAATCATTCCACAAAGACATGTATAATTTTGATTATACTGTAAATTCTGATTATAGTTTCCCCTCCCACAATTCCTTCCAGATCCTCCCCATCTCTCCTCCTCGCGACTTCCTCACCTCTCTACCTCCCCAGAGGACCTCTTCATCTCTCCACCTCCCTATCCACCCAACTGCACACCTTTTTCTCTCTATTTAGAGAACAGGCAAACAAAAGAGATAAACAAAACAGAATTAAAGCAAAACAAAAACACACCACACACAGACAACAAACACAAAACAATACCTATAAAAACATCAAATTGGAAACCATAATATACAAGCAAAAGACCAGTAAGACAAAGTAATGTGAGACTAACAAACTTTAAGATTTCCATCATTGCAAAGTTGACTGAACCTAACATACTAATGTTTAACTTAGTTTCTGTGGTGGTTTGAATGAAAATGGCCCCCATTGACCCAAAAGGAATGACACTATTAGGAAGTGTATTCGTTTTGGACTAGTTGTGGCCTTCTTGGAGGAAGTGTGTCACTATGGGGAGGCTTTGAGGTTTCAGATGTTCAAGCCAGGCCAGGTGTCACACTCCCTCTTCCTTCTCCCTGCAGATCCAGATCCAGAACTCTCAAATACCTCTCCAGCACCAAGTCTATCTGCATACCACCATACTTCCCACTGTGATGATCCTGGACTACGCCTATGAACTACAAGCCAGCCCCAATTGATTGTTTTCCTTTATATCAGTTTCTGTGGTCATGGTTGTTACATTATTAGATGACTAACTACTAACCTGTATTTCTTATTTATCCTAAATAGTTTGTAACAATAACTTTTAAGGATAAGAACTTTACATTGCATTGTTAAATGAACTGCTTAGGTAAAATACTATAAGCAAGAGTAGAATCGTATATACAGTATAACTAAAATAAATTTGAGTCAATATATAAAATCCATACCAATGTAAAATATTTAAGACTAGTAGTTACTTTTCTAGTTTAAAAATAATCAAAAATCTGTTTTTATCTTATCATTACTATTTTAAAACTAGATTCAATAACCTAGTTTTCTATGCTGTCATTCCTATATCTACCCTTCTCTCTTTTCAGAATGAGATTTCTGAATCTAAGCTCCATTGCTTAAACTTCTCTCTAACCATGACCTATAACAACATGTAACCAATACCCTTAAATGATGATAAACATCCATAATCCACTGAATGAACCAAAACTACCCACCCCACCTCTTGGGAATGTGAGTGATTTTTTTCCCTAGACAGCAATCTGTTTGTTCTTCAGTGAAGATGTCATCTTTAGGTGACCCTGATAAAAACTGTGATAATGATCAAATTCTGAGAGAGCTGTCTGCATCATTCGTTGTTCAGTCTTTGTATGAAGAAAAGTACAGAACTTAAATAAAATGCTGGCAAGAGTAGCCTGTGAGGCTGCACCCTCTCAACTAGCTGCTTTGAAGTTATCTTGGGTGTAGATTGTTGAGAACAGTATGACAGAGGAATTATAAAAGACTGGATCATGTGGGCTACTTGTTTTTATTGGCATCTGGGTGATTTTTGTTCTGAAAGCACACAAACTTCAAAATGTAACATATGTATCAGTAGTAACACAAATATGGTGTCTGGGACCATGTCCCCAACATAGAAACTATTTACATTACCTTAAGTGTATTGGTATGGAGGCACGTGGAAATAACAAGACACAGTTCACACAGTCATCTTGGAAGGGCATCCCAGGCTTCTCCATCCTAAGATCTACCTGCGTTTATTCTCAAAACACCGCTTATCCCTCAGGTAAACCAAGGTGAAATTCTCATTAATATTCTTTTTCCAGGGGACCTGGGCTAGGGAAACACCTGCAAATTAATATACCAGCTTTGGAATCAACACTTCTTCCCAGATGATATACACAACAATAAAGGGGAAGGAGCCATACCTCCTGGCCTTTGTCTTGCAGTTGGCTTTTGGCAGGTCTGCTGTCCTGGAAATTCAGCATGGCCAGGGTGCCTGCCTGCAAATATCTTGTATGAAATATGAGCCCACAGTATGGAATGTGCAGTATGCACTGGTCAGCTAAAGATGCTATTTTATTTTATGTTTGAGCAGGTACAAGATACCTAACAACTTTCTAAATTCCTTTAAACTGCATAATTCAACTGCAATGTAAATATCCACCTAAGACATATGAAAGGGTAGCATGTAATAAGAAATCATGAGGACTCTGTAGATAACAAGATTTATCAGGTCTCATCCAGTTTCGGAACTGTTTTCATAGTGGAGGGATCAGCATATACACTACCTGTCTTGTAGTTTTTCTTCTTTTTGACGTCAGTAGCCAAGATTTTCAGATCTCCCCCAATCAAATCTTATCTTTATTAATTTTGAAGTAATCCATGACGTTTTATTTCCTGGGGAAACAGAGGCACAACCTCTTCCCCAATGCAACACATTTCCTGACTTCTATTCTAAAGTTAAGACATACTTTATATAAATAGGCTAATTTAATTTAGCATCTTTTCTACAATTCAATATTTTTCAGAAGCATTTGCCCTTTGTTCATCAGCATTCAAAAGATTTAAAGTCAATAAAACACCATTCAGGATCCAGATGCTCTGTGAATTTTTTATCCTTATATGACTTATTCTTTTCACATTACTTTATTCTCTCTTTATTATTTTAAAACTTTATTTTTTTAATGCTTGTCCACACTTAGTTTTTCTTTCTTCAGCATCTAAACACATTTTAAGCATTCTGTACTTGCTTAGAGGTTTATTGGGTCTGGAACTAGCTTTACTAAGTACCTGTTGTGTTCTCTGACCATGTAAGCCAAACCTTAAACAGTTAGACAATTCAATGCATGGCTCCACTTAGCACATGGCACTGGTGGCTTGTTCTCTCCACTACAGGTCTTCCTAACAGTCACACTTGTGCATAATGATCTTAACTCTGAATAACCATTTCTGTCTAGTCTCCCACCAATAACTTGTCATTCATGTGCTCTGATGCATAGCAGGTCCCCTTAAAAGAGTCATACCTTTGTGTGCATGACCACTAAGCTTACCAGTGTGACTGTAGTTGCCAGGACTCCTCATCCAACTCTGTGTTAAGAACACTTTTTCAGCTTTTCCAGGCCTTAATGCCTCTCAATCTTTTACACTTTACACCTCTTTAGTGAGTTTCTTTTCTGAGACTGGTAAACATGGAAAACAATAATTATATAGTCTTCAACTCCCTCAGAGACTCAAGAAGGATATATTATTAACTGAGTAAACAGGAAGTGTAAGCGAGTGACTTCCAAATATTTGGGAAATGACAGAAAGAACTGATTGCCTGAACAGTCACCCAAAGTTCCTTGACAAAAATGAGGCATTCATCTTTGGCTTACAAATTTGGCCTAGAATATTCAACAGGCTTTTCTATGAAACAGGAATATTCTGAAGTACTGTCCCACCTTGTCTTCATGATGTTTGGCAGTCACTCTCTTATGTGGCCTCCTTGTTCAATTAGGACAGCATATTGTCAGCAACCAAGACAAGGACATTTTCTTGCCTATTGGCTTATTTTTGCCACAAAGAAAGTAAACTTCATGTGTAGTTTCTTTTAAACCCATCATCTTCTCTGAAATAGATTGCTGCTGCCAGGAGCAGGCATGTCTCGTTGATATCAAAAAGAAGAAATGTTAATATAACATCTTAAATGCTATATTCTGTAGCTCTCTGAAGTGTTTGAACATGACATGTCTATCTAAAATATATCTTTGTTTGACTTTGAAAACATACTTAAAATAACTACAAGTTCAATTGTAATAAATAATTAGCTACTATTATTAACTACTTCAATGTCTTACTATCCTAAACATTTAATAATAATAATTTTTAAGGACTAGAAATTGGCATTACATTGTTACTTGAGTTAGTTGATTAGGTACAATACCTTGAACAAGAGTAGAAACGAATGTATAGATTGTTCTAACAAAATTAATCTCAAATATGCATCAATATACAAAATTTGTACACAATATACAAAATGCAATCCAATTTAGGACATTTAAAACTAGTAGTTGCATTTTAAAAGTAGATGAAGTAATCTACCTTTTTATCCTATCACATATATATCCCCTTTTTTTCTTTTCAAAACAAGAACTGTGAATCTCATCTCCTTTGTTCATCACTCCTCTTGTCTGTAACTAATAACAACTTGTAACCAATCCCTTAAACAATGAGTAATATCCATAATCCATTGAATGACATAAACCACCCACCCCACCTATTGGGCATGTGGGCATCATATGTTTAAACATACTTCCTGCTGTCTGGGGGTGACAGCATCTTTAGGAATCCTTAACATAAAAATCTGGGTTAGTTGTAAAATCCTATAAGAGGTAGCTTGATCATTTGTTGTCCAGTCTCTGTATAATGGAAAATGCAGGGCTTGTCTTAAGTCCTGGCTAGAGTAGTCTATTAGGCTAGATGATCTCAGTTAGTCACCTCAAAATTGTTCTGAGCAGTTTGTACTACAAAGCCAGTTTTTAGGTGGTGTTTTTCAACTTAATGGTGTTATAGTCTTGGTGGAATCATCACTATGGGGCCCCACCCTCCTTACAGAGACATTAAAGGTGGCTGTTAGGGGTGTTCGTGTTTCACTGCAGAAAACTGATAGAGACTCAAACCCAAAGTCAGGTACAGGAAGGTAGATGAAATCTTTTTATATAATTGATCAGTACTCTATATGACCACTAATATCAGGACAAAAAATTTAGTAGATATATAATATATATATATAATTATATCATATAGTTTATATATAATATATATCATAGTACTTTATATAATATTATACATATATTATGTATATGTATGCCTTAATCTTATAAAATTTATACTTCAATAAAACCTGTTAAAGAGTCAGTATTAAACCAAAGGATTAGAAGATTAGTGGCAATAAAATAGTCCTTAAATACTTGTTATTCTTCTGTCCCATATTAGGTGGCTCTTATGAAATGAGAAAAAGATTGAGATTTCACTTTAATAAGCATGCTTGGGTTTAGAGAAGGAGAGAACCACACTCCAACTCCAAAATCAGTTTTAATTATTAATTAGACTGGGACTACTAAAAGATCATTTGTATTATATATCAGTAGAGAATAGAAGAAATAAACATTTGAGAAGATTTATGAAATTTTACCCTGTTGGAAATGTGATATATCAATAGGCTAATTTCCTCTTTTTCTTGAGACATTTTTTTCTGGATGATTTATCCTGTTTTTTCAGACGTCTCATTTGTCCAGTGGTATTTAGATTCCTTAGCTGGATACCTTCGTTCTTCTGAAAAGGCAGAAACAAAATTCTTCTCCAACCCTAATTTTGGGGTGATTTTTTGGGCAAGTTAACTTAAAGGCATTTGTAAGTTTTATAGGTTAGTTTACATTAAATGGATATGCAGCTTTATGAACTATCATCTCTTCTAATTAAGAGGTGTCTCTTGTTCAAATCAAATCTTTTTCAGATTTGATGATATCCATAGCTTTTCTTCTCATGTGGAAACAAAAACAAAATACCTTCCCCAGCATAACATATATCCTGATTTCCATTTTGAGGTCAATACATCTTTAAAGTATACGGACTGAGAGAATCCAGCAAGAAGCCCCGCTCCCATGTTGAGGGGATCTAAAGAGGTGAGAAAGTTGTCACATGGCCGGACAGTCCCAAAGGACTTAATCTAGGCCCCCTCCAATTCCCTGTGCTTCTCTTGCCATTCAGCAGGGGGAATACCATGCTGCTGGCTTTCTCTACCCCATTCTACCCTGCCCCACAAGCCTGCCTTTTCATCTGCAAGGTCCATGGATCCCCAAACACAGCCTGCTTCATGGCAGAGGGGATCTGAGAGACTGCTCTAGTGATGGGGGGACCTAAGAGAAGTCAGACCAAGAAAAACTCCCAAGTACACAGTCAGCCACAGCAACGAATGGACTAAGACATGAACACTCTGCTGGCCACATTTGAATGAAGAGATGGGCAGGTGCCAATGCAAGAAATCCTCCAACAACCTAAAAATGCAACATGGTAACACCAGAATCCAGCGAACACGCAACAGGAAGACTTGAACATCCTAACCAAGAAGAAGTAGAAGAAATTGACTTTAAATATAACCTTATGAAAATGATGAAAAACTTAAACAGGAAGTGAAAATCTCTTAAAGAAATGGAAGAGACTATCTTGAATATCACCATAGAAACTTCCTCTGGTGACAGATGGATATAGAGATAGAGACCCACATCAGAGCACTGGACTGAGCTCCCAAGGTCCAGTTGAAGAGCAGAAGGAGGGTGAATATGAGCAAGGAGTCAGGACCTTGAGGGGTTGGTCCACCCACTGAGACAGTGTACCTGAGGTAATGGAAGCTCACCAAATCCAGCTGGACTGGTACTGAATGAACATGGGATCAAACTGGACCCTTTGAATGTGGCTGACAATTGGGGCAAACTGAGAAGGCAATGATAATGGCACTGGGATTTGTCTCTACTGCATGTAGTGGCTTTTTGTGATCCTATTCTATTTGGATGCATACCTTTCTAAGCCTGGATGGAGGGGGGAGTGCCTTGAACTTCCCACAGGGCAGGGTACCCTGCTCTCTCTTAGGACTGGAGGGGGAGAGGAGTAAGGGGAATAGGGGTATAGGAGGGAAGTGGGAGGCATGGAGGAAGTGGAAATTTTGAATGGTATTATTTATAAAGTAATAAAAAATAATCTGCTGGAAAAAAAGATTATCACCATAATACAAGTATATGAACTGAATTCAGTAATTTTTTTCTGCTATCCAATGTCTCTCCACAGCTGTTGCTCCTGTCTCATTAGCCTTTAGAAAATTCAAAGTTGCCAGGCGTTGGTGGAACGCACCTTTAATCCCAGCACTTGGGAGGCAGAGGCAGGTGGATCTTTGTTAGTTCGAGACCAGCTTGGTCTATAAGAGCTAGTGCCAGGACAGGCTCCAAAGCTACAGAGAAACCCTGTCTCAGAAAAACAAAAAAAGAGAGAAAAAAGTAAATTCAAAGTCAATAAAGCATTATGCAATCGTTTCTGGGGTATTTATCATTCCATTCTGTTTATTTAACATATCCTTTGGAGTTCAATTTGATCTTTCTATAACTGCCTGCCCTTTAGGATTGTGTAGTATACCTGTAATATGCTTTATATTATAATAACCCCAAAATTATTTTATTTTCTTAAAGACATTTCTAGAATAATGTCTATCTTAATTTGTACAGGTATACCCATTCTAGCTAATGTGTGATTACCAGATCAGCATTTTCTAAAGCAAAGCAGCTGCCCATTGAAAACCTGAATAGGTATCAATGCTGTGTTGTACATATTTTATTTTTCCAAATTCTACAAAATGGAACACATCCATCTGATGGATTTTATTCCTTGAGTACCCTTCGATTTACTTCCTGCAAGTAGTGGTGTTTGGTTATATAAAGAACAATTAGGACATTTTCTCATAATTTCCTTGTCTTCTTACCATGTTATGGAAAAGGCTTTTCTTTTAAACCTTTGCTATTGACATTATTTTTTAGTGAAATTCTGAGGCCTTCAGCACAATTCCAATCAATAATTGATTGATTCCTCCATGATCTTATGCTAGAGGACCTGGCAGACCCATATGGGATCAGATGTGTGTTATGTATATGAGACGATCCCTATTCATGATTATATATTGTAACTGAATAAATAATAAAGTCAATTCTATATCATCTGAATAAATTCAGTGGTTTCAATATGCAAAACAACTCTGCATATTGTTAATCAGTAACTATGTTGAGAGATTCTCTAAAGTTTTTAGTATCATGAGAATAGCATATAATTCTGACTTTTGAAAGAAATCATAAGGACTTTGATCCATTTAACTTAAAATTTCTAATTTGCATCTTGCCTTTTTAGATTTATTTGCATGAGTATAGAATGTAGGGGCTCCAGTTATTGGTGTGTACCATACTCTATGAGGAAGGATCCAATTATTTCCTTTTGTAAATTGAATAATCTTGCATTTGGGGTAGTTTTTATTATTCTCTCCCCAAAATATTACTACAAGTTCTTTGACTGGGTTTAGTTTCTGCCCTTAATTTGTCAATTTCATCATTATTAAAAGGTGCTATAATTTCTGCTGGATCTATTCCTGCTTGTGACAAAGTCCCAATTTTCCTTTTAGAATTAACTCAGAGACATTTTCCACGTAAGTTTCTAATTTTTTACTTGGTTTTTGTGATAAAAAGACTCATTCTAAGATATCTTCCCTATGCATTAAAATTCTTGTAGAGGACTATTTGGAGGGTGTTATGACCAGAATGAAGTTAAGATTCAGATACACACGATCTGTATGTGCCTTCTGTAATTTCTCTTCATTCAGAGCCAATTCTCTCTCAGCTTCAGCTGATAGTTTCCTGGCTGTAATTAAATCCTTGTTACCATCTAAAGTTTTTCTTTCAAAATTAATCAGTTCATTGTGTTTTATCCCAATAGTGCATCATAGGTGGTAAATGTCTTCTAACAATCTTTGGAAGTCAATAACAGTCTACAATCAATCTCTCCTAATTTTCACCTTTTGGGTCTAATTTTTGTAAATGTATTATATAACCTAAATAAGTAATAGAATCTCCCCCTTTATATTTTTAAGAGGCAATTTGTAATCCCTAACTCGAAAAAAACTTTCATTACCTCTTCAAACATCCTTTCAAAAGTATCTACATTTGAATCAGATAGTAAAATATCATCCATGTAATGGTAAGCTATAGATTGAGGAAATTGCTTACATATCATTTCCAACAGCTGCTATATAAAATATTGGCACTTAGTGGGGCTATTTAATGTTCTCCTTGGGAGAAACTTCCATTGATATCTTTTAGCAGGTTAAGAATTATTATAAGCAGGCACTGTGAAGGCAAATTTTCTCTGTCTTTTTTTGTAAAGTTATAGTAAAGAAACAATCTTTTAACTCAGTAACTATAAGAAACCATCCTTTAGACAATATAGAAGGCAAAGGAATTCCATCTGTTAGAGAGCCCATTGGCTGAATCACCATATTAACAGTTCTTAAATCTTTTACCATTCTTTATTTTCCAGATTTCTTTTTAACAACAAATGCAGGAGAATTCCAATGGCTTGTTGATTCTCAATATGCTGAGCATTTAGTTGCTCCTGTACCAACTGTTCTAAATCATACAGTTTCTCTGTTGTTAAAGGCCATTGCAGAACCCATACCATTTTAAAGGTAGGGTTGTTGGTGCCTTTTTTGTGGTTTTTCAAGACATGGTTTCTCTCTGTAGCTTTGGTGCCTGTCCTGAAATTAGCCCTCATAGAATAGGCTGGCCTTCAACTCATAGAGATCTCCCTGCCTCTGCTTTCCAAGTGCTGGGATTAAAGGCATGCACCACTACATCCGACTCTATATGCCTTTTTTTATATGGGAAGCTCTTGTGCCCTGTTCTTGTACAACCTGAATGATCAGTGACTGTTCTTTATAATATCTTGTAATATCTCTTCCAGAAATATGTTAATTTATGGTTTGCTTCTAAGATTGGGTGAATGTTAATCTGAATCTGAATAAACCATTCATTGCTGTTACAAATCACATCCCTATACGTTCATTGGTATGTTAGCTACATATGGTTTTAATATTCCTCTCTGTCCTTCTTACCCTATACATTTGACCAGTCATGTGCTCTGATTTACCTGAGATAAAGTTCTAATCCTTAAAATCTGAACATTTACTTCCTGAAGAGGCCAATTTGGATGCCAATGATTCTGATAAAATTATTGTTACAGCTGTACCTGTGTCTACAAGACCTTCAATGACAATGTCATTTATTCATTACTTTTAATTTTGGTCTTTGTTAATTTATACAAATTTCCCAAAGTACTTGCTTTATGGTTTCTCCTAAATTTTTTGTTCTCTCTTCTATAGATGTGCTGTTATTCAGAGCAGTATGGTTTCTTACAATAGGCATGAAGATCTTTAATTGCTCTTGGAAGGAGTTTCCTGTATGAAGGCAGGAAAGGAGTGAACCGAATTTGGCATGGGGGCCTGTGAGAGCCCCTCATGGAGTTTGCTGATGGCAAAAGGTTACCCTGAATGTCCCTTATTGAGTTACATCCATTAGTCCAATGCCTGCCTTTGTCACACCTTTTGAATATTCCAGAAGGAAGGGGCATTCTGAATGGATTATCCTTAGAAAAAAACATTGCTTTTAGAAACACCTTATTTATAACCACTTTTACAGTGACCTTGTTTGCCACAATAGAAATATTTGGCATATCAATTTTTCTTCAAACATCTGAAACTACCTCTACTATCCAAACATAATCATGAGATTCAGTATCGATTATCTCTTGGATCCATTCCTCCAAAGGTTCTGACCTTGCCTTTAATGGCCTAATTATCCTTTTGCATTGAGAATTAGCATTTTCAAAAGCCAGAGATTCAATTATTGTTTGTCTAGCTTCTGAATTTGGTGTCATTCTATTTACTGCTGATGTCAATCTTTGTAAGAAATCTGTGAAGTTTTCTTTTGGGCCTTTTATGTCTTTAGAAAATGATTCAATCTTTTTTCCTTCTTCTTAAATTCTCTCCCAATCATTCAAAGGTGCTGCATGGCATAAGGCCAGGATTTGGCCATCATGGAGAGATTGACTTTCTACAGTAGCATAATTTCCTTCTCCAAGGATTTGACCTTGGGAGATTTCCATACCTCTAGCTTTATTCCACTGTTCAATAGTATTTGACTCTTCCCTGGACCAGGTACTCCAGTGTAATTGTGGACCAGGTTCTAAAACAGATTTAGCCAACTCTATCCAATCTCCAGAAATAATTCTACTGCAAATTGTCCATGAGTTTAAGATTTGCTTTACAAAAAGTGAAGGTATGCAGTATGAGACTATTGCTTCCTTGAATTTCCTTAAATCTAACATTGGCACAGGAGTTCATTCAGCTTTTACAAAGTCTCTGTCATTTGTCAAATCCTGTAAGATTACTGGATATATTAAGGTTGGTTGTTTAAAAACCTTAGGCTGTTCCTCTCTATTCTTATAATTCAATGCTGAAATTGACTCTCCATTAAATTCCTGTGTCTGGATTTTAATATATCTAGGATATGTTTTATTTTAAGTTTTTTCAAAGCCTGTATTTTAGCACTCAAATTATCCACTTTTTAGTGATAAAACAAAAATGATTATGCTGATAATGTACACAATTTATATTACATAAGTCCCATTTAAATTAGTTATTCTCTCATTTAATTGTTCTATTTTAAACTGTCTAACATATTATCATACAGAGACACAAATTCCTCCATTGTATTGGTTTTCCCATTTTTGAATGAGGAAAACATCTCTCTTTTAAATAATTCCTCCTTTTCAGAATTCTGGATTGTCTTACCAAATGTGCCAAAGATGTTGATGAAGATGTTACACTTACTGCTGCTGCACAGGTCAGTACAATCCTGACTGGATTTCTAGGCAGTTACTTACTTTGGCAGCATCCTGAGAAGGGGATTCCTGGAGACTCTGCTGGGAGATAAGAAAGAAAAATCCTAGCCAGTAGGGTGGTGGCTCTGGCTGTATGTAGCTCCAGACTACACTGGTGTCTATAAAACCACAGGCTACTGTGGGAGCGCATTCTGCTCCTTCAGCCAATAGCCTTTAAGATACCAGCCCACTTGGGTGTGGTCTCTTATACTGTAAAAGAAGCAGTAAATGTGTGCCCCCTCTCTTGCTTCTGGCTGCTAGACTCTGTTCCTGTTTGTGCAGAGTACTGTTGTCTAGGACAGTGATCTGTAAATTTTCCCCTTAAATAAATAACCCTTTTATCATTCATAATTCTGAACTGGTGTGGGATTGTTTTGTGACCCATGTCATCAAAAGGCAAATGGCTTTTTCACGAATTTGTACCCCAAACATTGGGTGCCAAATGTAGTACAATTAATAAAAACCCAGAGATAGATATTGGGTTCAAGCTTAAGGTCAGAAAAGCAAAGCAGCCAACCAATACAGAGACCTTTAGCTTTTAAGAAAATTGATTTTGTAACTTTTTTCTTTTTATTTATTTTATATGTTTTTTTGCAACATGTATCTTGATCCTATTTATTTCCCTTTCCATCTGCTCTCCATTCCTGTACCCCTCAAACAAAACACAATTTAAGAGAAAAAGAAAAAATTAATTAAAAATCTCATCATGGAAGTGATAGTGTAAGAGTCACACAGTAAACCCCTCTGTCCATATGTCTTTACTTGCAAGTGTTCATTGCAGAGTCATTGGTCTGGTTGGAGGCCTCAGTTTCTACTGCATTATCAAAGCTCGGCCCTCACTAAGAATTTTGTTGGATATCCTGTTGTTCACACAGACACATGCAGGCTAAATACTCATACATGCAAAATGAAATAAATAAATCTTTGTCAAAAGACTGTTATTGCTGACTATTAGTCTGTGTAGTGACATTTCGATTCTTTTTAATAAACAAAGACTGCCTGAAGATTTGAGAATAAAACAGTCCCATTGGTCAGCCTTATAGACCAGGTTATAGTAAAACACACCTTTAAACCCAGTAGCCACAATGACAAAACACCTTTAATCCCAGTACCCACACTAGTTGCCATCAGAATCAGGTGGTGCATGTCCTTAATCTCAGCTCTAGAGACGAATAAGTTGGGAGGAGACAGCTCTCAGACTGAGATTCTGAGATTCTGGGAGGCAGGATTGCCATTTCAGATGGAGGTCAAGGTAAGAGCCAGTGGCTGGCTGTTTTACTTTTTGGATCTTCAGGTTGAACCCCAATTTCTGACACTGAGCTTTTATTAATCATGCTTCAAGTCTGTATCCCTGTGGGCTGTATCACACAGGCATGAGACAGAAATATTGAGGAAACTCTCAGCTGCTCTATACATAAATATGTCTGCTTCATATGTGTATAGATAAGAAACTCTAAATTTTACACAACTAATTTCACCTAACACTTCTGGCTTCCCCCCGTTACTGCAGCAGGAAACTGGGAAGGGAGAAATGTAAACAGAGCACACAGAGGGAAATTCCACATCAGGCAATGAGGAAAGATATTTTCTAGACAATCACAGATTCTTTCTAGTCCTCGTCAGCTGTCTTCCTGTGGGCCAAGAAAATGATGTATGAAAAGCTGAGAGGGCATATACAATCAGGATCTCAGATTTGCATAGTCATCTTCCTGGGCACACATCTATGGGGATAATGGATACTTTTGACTCTCAAGACAGCCAGAAAATTGTTTTCCTACTTTTCAATGAAAATCAAAGTCCAGAGTACATCCTCAGTCTAAATATTTTTGTAACACATTTACCAAACCACTGTGAATGCTAGCAATTTATTAAAGATCTGCTGTTTGTTATTTGTTCGGAGGAGGCTTTCTGTGTGGATGCATATTTATAGGTAAGAAATTATCACGGAGGAATGGTGATTCCCTGTCCTTTCCCTGATACAAGGTTGGAAAAATCGAACGTTGTTGGTTTTAGAAAGGAAATATTGATCATTTTGTGGGTGCCTATACAGTGAAAAGGGGAAGTTTATTCAACTTGAGAAGTGCATATACCTACTAATATGTGCCATAGGGAAAATCTTTCATTTTTATTTTGAGATTATAGTTTGATTACACTATTTCTCCCTTTTCCTCCCTCCAAACTTCTTATATATCCCTCCCTGCTCTCTTTCAAATTCATGGCCTCTTTTTGAACTAATTTTTATTGTATGTAAACATTTATATACATATATATTTCTAAATATAACTAGCCTGTTCTGTAAAACTGTAGCTATACATAATTTTTAGGACTGACTATTTGACACTGAACAATGAACTGATGTTCTCTTCCTTGGGGAAGGCAACCTCTTCATTTCCCTGATTTCCTCCCTGGACTGTAGTTCTTTGTGTAGTTTTGAGGTCTTGTAGACTTTCTCCATCAAGTTTGGTGTGTTTGTTTGTATCCAAGAGATGTATGGCAGGTTTCCATTCCAAATGGATAACTATGGAGATATTGTGAAAGCTAGGCAGTAAATTTGGTTAGCAATATTTGCAAAGAAGTATTATGTATGCTCCATCAACTTTTATTCAGTTCCAACGGCACAAGGATGCTTGGCAGATGATAATGTCTTTGATCTTTTTCATTGGATATTTACCAGGAGAGTAAAATGTCTCAGAAAAATCTAATATGAAATATGATGAGAAATATGAAGAACATAAAGTGCTTTCACTGCTAATCAATATTGCCTAAAAAGGGGCTAACTTAAAAGATTTGATCTTTATTGTTCATGTGATGAGCTATTTCTAAAATTTTGATTGTTATCTTTATTTATTTTTCTGTATTCTTCCATATTCTGATGATTAATGCTTGTGAAATGTACATAAACTCATACATAATTAATCAAAGACTGTGCACTACTTTATTTTATGTTTCATCCTTTTAATTTAGTACTTTTCCACTTCTACATATGTGCAATAATTTTTTATGTTAATAGGTGTTTAGAGCAGTGACAAACCATAAGCTTATGATTACATAATCTCATCACAGTTTGGATAAAATCACTGCATTTTTCTTCTATTTCTTAAAGATTTTATAAAATCTGTTCTCTGAATTTATTCATCTGACTTGTTCTACCTAGATATATTTTCAATAAATTAAAATCTCTGTCTGAAGACCTTAAAGACCACAATGAGCTTTATCCATTAACAATGCTAAGATTTCTCATTTCTGTAGCCTTTTCAGACATCTATCGGCTCCTTTTACTGGACATCATAATTTTGCCATTTTTGTCATTCCAAATTATTATTTGTTTGTGTATGTATATGCTTATACATTTCTCAAACATTCTCATGCTAGCCAGTTTGCTGACATTATAACAATGCCTATGATTCCATACCAAATTTACTTTGCCTTTTGTATTTGTGACTCTCAGAAAATGTTTTTAGAGAAAAAGTCAGTTGCCTATAGGGAGAGTAGACTCCTACTATTTTGTTACTCTCCAAGACATAAAAATAAATGTAAGAAACTTTTTGCTGCTTTTACCAAGAGATAAAGTGTTGCCACTGGCATCTACTAAAAATCTGTGGATTCTGTTATATGGTAGGCAGTGCATATGATTGTCTTCAAAACAAAGAACGAATTATCTTGGCCAGAATATTATAGTGTCCAATTTGAGTATCTCTGGTCTAATGTTACCAAAAAATACAAATAAAAGGCATGTATTAACATTACCATGAATGAGGAAAAGAATACTATACAGACTACAGACAATAAAAGAATGATAAGAAAATAGCAAGACAAGTAATACTAAATGTTACTTGAAAACATAGAAATTTACTGCTGTAGAAGCTTCTTAGAATATTTATGTATATGAAATTAATTGAAATGGAATCTACAAATAATATGGGAGACAGGGCCCAATCTAGATATCATAAGACATGAAATTAAACCTCCAGAGCCAGGATTGCATAGCATCTTTTTGAGTAATTGGCCAAAGGGGTCCCATGGAATCCCCAAACATCACAGGCTATTGCTAAATTTATTGGTTACTCTCTATAATCTGATGGTAAGGCCCTATTGCTAAGGACAACACTTACTTATACCATTGAGTATAGAGAAGTTGAGCTGGTGCATAAATAGAAGTTTTACACTAATGAATAGTGTCCATGTTACTAGAAGAAACTTTGCACACCACTTGAAGAGAAAGGTAATTATCAATATTATCCAGCTATAAACCCTGTAACATAAAACCGTGATCTACTTGCAAGACACACTGATACAATGATGGCAAAAATGTTACAGGAGTAACCAACCACTTTTTAAAATCACCTTTAAGGCCCTCTCTGTGAAATGTAGCACATGCCTGATAGTGCTACTGTGACCAAGAATCTAAGGTTACATAGACTATGAACTTGGGGAAAAAATATTGTATTATTCTACTAAAAGAACATAGAAATAAAATGTTTCCTAGTGACATACTGCTATACCCATAGATCAGTACTTTTCTCAACTCACATTATAGAAAGTTCTTCTTCTAGTAGATGGGAATTAGCCCACAGAACCAAAACTAGACAATGTGCTGACAATGATTTTGGAGCTCTCTGTCATATATAAGACATTTTCTTTTTATTATTTTTATTGAGCTCTACATTTTTCTCTGCTTCCCTCCCTACCTCCTCTCATTTTCATCAAACTTCTCCCTTCAAGACTCAGGGAACTATGTGAAACAGAAGGCTAAAAGATCATAATAGCCAGAGGAGATTGATGACTCTAAGGCAATGGTGTCTTTCCGACACAACAGGACTAATGTATACATGAACTCACAGAGACTATGGCAGCACACCAAGACTTGCATAGATTCAGATCAGATGGGGTCCCACCACGGAGATAGGGAAACACAGTGAGCACAGGGTCCCACCTACAAGCAAGGAGATAGCTTTTGGAAAATGACAGCTTCTGTCAGAAGTAAAATCAGTTTTCTCAAAGGAGGTGTCACTGGGTATAGTAACCACACAAAAGAAACTGCCTGGTATTTTCATGTACCTTTTGTTTCCTTTTGGCATTTTTTATTGTTATTTAGCCAGTTTTTTATAATTTTCATTTTTGTTTCATGCTGTATCTTTTCATTTTTGTTTCTTGGTTTTATTTGAGAGAGAGAGAGAGAGAGAGAACATAAAGTTGAGTGGGTGAAGAGGTCTGGAGGATCTGGAAGGAATTGGAGTTAGAGGAGGGGGAAACAAGATCAGAATATATTTCACGAAAAATGATTTCTAATAAAAAGAAGAAAAATGGACATAAATTTAAACAGACCTATAACCTCTAAATTATAGTCACCCAATAGTTATTGAAAGTCTCCCAATCCAAAAAAAAAAAAAAAACAAGCCCATAGTCAAATGGTTTTTAGCACAGAATTCTACAGGTGTTTCAAAGACGAGCTAATGCCAATATTCCTCAAATTATTTCACAATAGAAACAGAAGGAACATTGCCTAATGCATTTTAGCAGGGCACAATCACCCCAATATCCAAACCACACAAAGATTCAACAAAGAGCAAGAATTACAGACTAATTTCCTTTATGAACAAAGATGCAAAAACTACTTTTTAAAATGTAAACCAAATCTAAGAACACATCAAAAAGATCATCCACTATGCCCAAGTAGGTTTCACCCCAGAGATGAATGGACAGCTTTACATATGAAAATCAATCAATGGGGCTGGAGAGATGGCTCAGTGGTTAAGAGCACTTCCTGCACTTCCTAAAGTCCTGAGTTCAATTCCCAGCAACCACATGGTGGCTCACAACTATCAGTAATTAGATCTGGTGCCCTCTTCTGGCCTGCAAGCATATATGGAGACAGAATACTGTATAAATAAATAAATAAATAAATAAATAAATAAATAAATAAATAAATAAATAAATAAATAAACCAACCTAAAAAAAAGAAAATCAATCAATGTAATCCACCATATAAACAAACTGACAGAAAAGAAAAAACAAACAAAAAACACATAATTATCTCCTCAGATGTCCCCTACCAAAAAAGGAAAAAACAGCCTTTGAAAAAATCCAACCCACCTTCATGATAAAAGTCTTGGAGAGAGTAGGGATACAAGAAATATATAATACAATAAAGGCAATTTACAGCAAACTTATAGCCAAACTCAAATTAAGTGGAGAGAAACTCAAAGCAAGTCCAGTAAAATCAGAATCAAGACAAAGTCGTCCACACTCACCATAAAAATCCAATATAGTACTAGAATATCTAGCTAGTGCAATAAACACCTGACAGAGATTAAGGGGAATACAAGTGAGCCAGGAAAATGTCAAAGTATCACTATTTACAGATGATATGATAGTATATATAAGAGACCTCAAAAATTCTACCAGGGAACTCCTACAGCTGATACATACCATCAGCAGTAAAGAGACTGGATATGACCACAAAATCGTATGTCCTAAAAAGAAGATATGAGGAAAGGCTGGTGTAGATACCGATCTTACTGGTTTAGCATTGCTATGATCCAAATGTTTTCATGTCTTCAAGGTCTTATGTTGGAAGGTCTTGCCAATATGATGAGTAATAGCAGGAGCTGGAGACCCTTGGGAGAGGTTCTGTGACACCTTTTCAGATGTTATGAATGCCTTCATAGGTTAAGCTTCTGAGAGCAAACCTATTCCTTCCATCCCAAGAAGGCACAGCTAGAGGGTGTATCTAACAGAAAACAGAGTTCTACAGGACAAGAAACATGACAATGTCTTGATCACAGATTTCCCAGCCCTGTGAGAAATAAATTCCTGATGTTTATTTGCCTGTGACTCCTGATCTTTAGAGGTAGTCTGGACACACTGTGTAAAGATCTTTCCACTTCTGACTTGCTATTGTCGTTAATCTTTTCATCTAAGGTATCAGAGGAGATGTTCTACTTACAGGGTCCTCAGATGCTTCATGTTCTGGAGAACTCCCTGAGGAAACACCTCCCTGA
The DNA here is from genome assembly GCA_004026605.1 of Ondatra zibethicus. Lineage (NCBI taxonomy): Eukaryota > Metazoa > Chordata > Mammalia > Rodentia > Cricetidae > Ondatra > Ondatra zibethicus. The sequence continues at coordinate 25,176 of PVIU01017339.1, forward strand.
GACCTTAAAGGTGAGAGTAGAATGTTTTCGTAGAAACTGAGGATGACACCGTGGTAAGGCAGAGGAGGGAAAGAGTCAAGACTCGCTGAGCACTGGCACCATGACGCTCCTCTCACCTAAGCTTATGCTACCAGAGCAGAAAGAAGTCTCAATAATGTCACTTACACAACATTAAAAAAGCAAAGTACTGCTCCCCATTTCCTAAAACAAATGTCACTGTTTACTTCCTAAGAATAATTCACAATTTATGTGAGACCTATCACAAAATAAAAACTTGAAAGAAAGTTGAAGATATACATCAATAATAGTGTTTGGCTAACCTGTACAAGGTCCTAGGTTTAATTTGCCTGCAGAGAAAAAATAATTTGCCTGATTCTTAAATGACAAATCACTATGTAGTTGAAATCATAATAAACTCATATTAGATACTGAGTAATAAGTATTCAACTATTTAGTTGAAATCATATTAGGTGCTAAGTAATAATGATTCTGATCTTACTTAAATTTTGCTTTAGTTATGTCACCAGCATGGAAGATTTTTTAAAGTATAAAATAAATTAAAATGAGTATCATCAGATGCCTTCTGTAGCATATATTATTTCAATGAAATAAGATTTAATGTACATGAATTTCCAGTTCTCTTTTTATGTTTGACATACATAACTCACTATTGAAATTTTCAGTTAACTAAGATTTTGGCCTATATGTGTTCTCAGAAGAGGTGAGGCAAAATTGTCTGACATAAAATATACTAATGGCATGGAAACCCAATTTTTATAAGTTGACCTGGGACTCCCTATATATTCCAGGCAGTCCTTGAATTTTCAAGTGCCTCAGCCTCCCTATTATCTAAGATGACAGGCTAAATGTTAACTTAAATGATAAACCATGATGATAAACCACATAGCAACAGCCAGATGATGCAGATCTAAAAATGACATAGTATCAATATTAAAGCAGCAATCACAAAAATGCTTCAAGGCATAGTATGAAACACACTTGCAGTGTATGGAAGCCATTTCTGAAATGTCTCAGCTTAATGAAATTTATCTGCACATGAAAAGAAATAAATCTGATATCCATGAAAAAATTTTATTAGATTAGCAAGACAGTTAGTGAGTTTATTAGTAAATCTCATCATTCTTCATATTTTACCTCAATGTATAAAAGATATTGTTGTTAGAATAAGCAAATAGACACTAGGAACCATTTGAAAAATTAATTTATTATATCTTTCCAACAAAAATTTTATATTTTCATAGGAATGATCATTGTTCTAGTCAAATATGCTACAGCTTCCTACCTCTTTGTAATATGATGACATTCCTGCTGGGTTTAAATATTTAGGTTTATGGGACTGTCTTCCACATGAATCAGGGAAACCCATTCAAGCTCAAGGCTCTGGTGGACAAGTGGCCTGATTTTAATACGGTTGTTATTCGACCCCAGGAGGAGGTAAGTTGCAATATAGAATAAATATGCCTGTATCTCCACATGTGTTGCATTCCTAGCATGTGTCTGGCTGTATGGCTGATGCCACTGCCTATTCCCATCATGAAAAATAGAAATGAATTGTACTAATGTCAACCAATACCCTGCATGAAGGATAATTCACAAAAGTCCATAAAAATTACAGAATGTTATAAAACGTTCAAGAAGGGAAATGCACAAAGGTATAGTAATAAGCCATGGAGAATGGTAACTAAAGGTAGAGATGGTACACTTTCATTTTTATCCATGCTTTTGTTTTGCTTGGCAGCATAGTTCCTCCATCAGCAGTGGCTGATTTGAACTGCGAGCACACTTTCTCACTTCATTATTTCTTACGTCTTGTTTGTAGGATTTAGAGGCAACTGATGGAAAGTATTATCAACATAAGATCATGTTGATACACAAAAGATGGCTTGATCTTTTATTATAAACATCAAGACAACATTTCCCGAGGGCTGGAGAGATCACTCAGTAGTTAAGAGCACTTGCTGTTCTTGCAGTGGATTAGGGTTTGGTTCCAGGCATCTATGTGGTGGCTGCCAACTGTAAGGAATCCCAGTTATATGGAATCTGACACCCTGTTCAGATCTCAACAGGTATCACTCACATGTGATATAAAAATATTCATGCAAGCAAAACGTTCGTATCCATGCAATAAAAGAAGGAAGTTTAGAGAAAAGGGCATTACTTAAGTTAGGTTTGTATGTTGTAGTTAGTTAGTTCTTAGTCCCATTGTGAGCTATTATCCTAGGGTAAAACAAATTTCTTGTCTTTAAAAATCAATGGACTTAAAATAGTCCAGCTCATTTTCACTCCATCATAAATTTGCATTGTAATATCAGCTTCCCATTGAGATGCTGCTCTGCTTTTTGTATCAGTTATATTTAGCAAAGTCAATAAAATAAGGTTAAAAAAATGAATGGTTAGGGTGGTTGACGTTACATGGAGAGAATCAGAGTATATTCTCAATACCAAGTGAAAAAAATTGCCAACATGAATTTTGAAGATGACTTAAATATTTAATAAGGCAGAACAAGGAAATCAATAGTTTTATCTGCAGTATCAATATACAGTATACAACATTTTAGTTAATATTACACCAAAATTAGAGGAGAAAAGCATTCAGATTATACATTAGTAGACGTAATATTTCTGTGATATGTTCTTTGATATTTAAGTACTTCCCTTTTAGGTTTGTAAACTTGTTCCGAGTATGTAAATATATGTACACATATGTGTATACATTTGCTCATTTATTTGCTTCATGAGGTTGTCATTTACTTGACAATAATAAGCTATTTTTGAAGGATACCTAGCTCACTAGCTTTAGCATTGGTTCCCTATTTACAGGTGCATATTCTGATTCTCTTTTCAGTGTAGACTTTAATGCTGGAGTATTCATAGCCCAGAGCAAGAAGTATTCTTTTAGCTAAATGTTTTCCTTTTAATTTGTTATTTTGGTTCCTCTAAATGTATTTTATAGCAGTCTAGTTTCCCTTGAGTTGGGGTGTTGTTTTTCAGGGTGATTTTACATTGAATTGAGTCAAGGCTTTATATCTTGTTTTTGCATTGTAAATAAATACAACATAAATCCACAGGAGCCCTTACTTTTAAGATTTTGAAATCTCACAATGTAGCTGAATACTGAAAACCAATATAACCGAACACCAGCCCATCCATAAACATTTTGGTTTATTCTTCTTTTTGAAAACAGGACATGGAAGATGACCTTGACCACTACACCAACACTTACCTAATCTACTCCAAGGATCCCAAGAATTGTCAGAAGTTCCTTAGCTCATCAGAAGTCATTAACTGGAAACAACATCTACAGATTCAAAGTAAGAGAACCAGGGTATATGTGGCTGTTGTTATCTCCTGTGTACACATGGTGGAAGTCACTGTTCCTTTTGAACAACACCTTACATCCCACACACATTTTTGCAAGCTACAGACACTTCACATGCTGTAATTTCTTCCTAGGCTCCTGCAAGGGGAACTCTCAAGAGCTTCCAGGTGTGAAGTGTACAAAGGAAATTTTAATGTAGTTTCTTACTGCCTTAGGACATAAGATTGCTTTTTTAGCATGCCCATATTTTACTAGAGAACATAAACATGGGGGCAATGTACCTTCCCATTCCATCTTTGTTTTATTATATTGTCACATTTTCAAAGGAATGTTTTAGTACATAAGACTATGCCTTCTAGAGAAGCATGGTCTAAGATTGAAACCTGGCTGAACCAGTTGTTAGTTGTGTGGTAAGGACTAATTAATTTCTGTTTTGTAGACCAAAGTTTTTGTGAGAAAAAAATTATTACAATACTATTCCAAACATAGGCTCCTTAAGGACTAAATGAGACATTTAATGATAACTTCTCAGAAATATACTATCTAGTTTTATAGAATTTCAAATTTTCAATATCAGTTCAAAACAACAATTATTTTAGCTTACAGTTGCATGGGTAGGAAATTTGGATTGATCTCCACTAGGCAGCTCTCCCAGTCTCACCTGGATTCACATATATGGGTTCAGTTGTCTGGAGGGTTATGATGAGTTCATAAAAGTAGGTCACCTTGATTCCAAGTCTGATGTTTCATAATAACACTGTTATTGGATTGGAAGGGGATTGAGTGACATGTAAATGTCACAGGATCAGGAACAGAGTGTGAAAGTCAACTTCAGTGCACTCTTTGAACCATGTTTACTAAATCACATTCTTCCCAAGCCTAAGCAAGTTTTATGACTAAACCAAAGTAATTCATGGTTAAGGGAACCATATTTGTGCAATAGAAACAAACTGAGAACCTTATAGTAACAACTCAATGGATTGAGTACATAGAAATGTCCTTTCAATTTCAGTTACCATGATTCTAACTCATCTTGTTTGATAGCTATATTTGTAGCCTTTTTAAAATTTTACATTCCAACCACAGTTTCCCCTATTTCCTCTCTTCTCATTCCCTCCCCCATCTTCCATCTACACCTACCCCAATCCACTTCTCCTCAGCCTCCATTCAAAAAGACCAAGTCCTCCCACGGGAGTCAATAAAGCACAGCATATCAAGTTGAGGCAGGACCAAGCTCCTCCCCCACGGCATCACGGCTGGAAAAGGCATCCCACCATAGAGAATAGGTTCCAAAGAGCCAACTAATGCATCAGGGACAGGTCCTGGTCCCATTGCTAGAGGACCCACACACAGACGAAGCTACAAAACTCTCACCCAGATGCAGAATGCCGAGGTCAGTACAGTGCAGACTGTCTAAATGCCTGTTCAGAGTTCTGAGCTCCTAGAAGCTCGGGTCAGTTGTCTGTTGGTTTCCCCCATCATGATCTTGAAGCTCCTTGCTCATATAATCCCTCCTCCTTCTTCAGCTGACTGTTGGAGCTTGGCACAGTGCTTGGTTGTGAATCTCTACATCTGTTTCCATCAGTTACTGGATAAAGGTTCTATGATGACCATTAGGGAAGTCACCAGTCTGATTACAGAGGAAGGCTAGTTCAGGCATCATTTCCACTATTGCTAAGGATCTTAGCTGGGGTCATTCTTGTGTTTTCCTGACACCATGTTTTTCCCTAACTTCATAACTCCTGAATATAAACTGTAGTCTTAAGTAGTTAGGGTTTGCGATACCATCCAAAACTTAAATAGAGAGAAAGGGAGGGATATAACCTTTATCATATGAAGCTGGTCATGATTTAACACAAGACTTGATGATTCTATGTTAATATTCTCTTTGATTCCACTGAATAGCCTTTCCCAAATGTTAAGATGAATAATGGTATATCTTTGCTGCCTTGTTTCTCCATCAAGGTTCACAGTCAAGCCTGGACAAAGTGATAGAAACTCTTGGAGCCATTAATTTGGGCAAGGTCAAGCATACACAGTGCTTTCTCTATATGAAATGTGAAATAGCAAAGAAACTGGCTCCTTCCTTGGTGGATGTGAATAACATAGTACGCAGCAGTGACAAGCCCAAGCCCATGTAAGTGTTTAAAAGCTGTTCTGCACCGATCACTGTCTTACTAATGACATGCCTCCTGTGTTAGATTTCTGAAGTGATCGTTAGAAGGCCACCTCAAAGGATAGGGCTAGAATCAAAGTGCATGTGAGCCATGATTATTTTTGGAGTCTAGAAGGTAAAAATCAAGATCTGAGCAAGGCCGTGCTGCATTGGAATCCGCAGGATAAAATTCCTTATGTCCTTTTTCAACACGCATTGCCATTCCAGGAGTACCTTGGCTTTGGGCTACAATGCTCCACTCACTAAACTCACTTTCACACAACCTTCTTTATCCTCTGTGTCTTTTCCTCTTTTGTTTGTTGTGAGGACACTTGTCAATAGATATGGGACCCACAGAATAGCTGAGATGAGCTTATATTGAAGTCTTAGACTTGAAGTTAAAAAATCCTTTTTTTATAGCAAGATTATCTGCGTAAAGGACTAGAAAGATGTCTCAGTAGCTAAAGGTGATTGCTAACAAGTCTGATGACCTGAATTCAATCCCTGGGGCCTACATGATGAAGAAGAGAAAGATCTCCCCAAATTTTCCCTCTGATTTTCATACAGGAACATGTAACATCCATATTTATATACACACATATATATATGCAATTAAAATTTTACTTGCCTGTACAAACTGAATGTAGGTTACTGTTTAACTAGCCATGCCCTCACTACCTCTACTAGTTTTTGCCCTGGTACCTATCCAACCAATATTTTGCAGAGTAGCTTTCTAATTACAATAAAATTTAAATAAGGATCACGTCTATTTTTTGCTAACAAGATTTCAAGGCTTCCTGACATGCTTTCAAATCTTTCTGAAATCTTTCTCAGCCCTCTAAGAGGAGATTTTCATCTACTTCTGAGACCTTAGCTTGTTTCTTCCCTACAAAACTTTTAGCCTTTGTCAAAAATACTACAAGTTCATTTTTAAAACATGACCTATCTTTTAGAGATGAGTCTAAAATCAGATGTTGAGCCTTTCTTTCAAATGAAGTGTTTTCATGGAGATATCTAAAGTGGAAGAGGTTGATTGTATAGTCTGAGGTAAGCTAAAATAACATAAACAAAATGTTGTCTTTTCAATGTTATTTCCCATGTAAAATAGGAAAGAAAAACAAACATTAGAATTTGACAGAATGGTTCACATCAGTTTACTTCAAGTTAATTATTTTGGTTAGAATTAGAGGAAATTGAACCTAATTCATATTCTCTATCTCTCTCTTTTGCTCACTCATTGGCTCACTCTCTTACTCTTTCCTTCTCTCTCTCAGAAAGTCAATTAGCAATATAATATTGGTTAGAAGACATGAAGCATTTATGTGAATGATTTAATATTGTTTCTAGTGTTGGCGCTAAATGCAGAGGTAATGATGCTATGCCGTAGCTTTACTGCAATTTCTACTTGACCTTCATGAGCTCAGGTCTCCAAGATTAGCTCCTCTCTGTCTAAAACTTCTCTCCCCTACGCAGATCAGTCTTTACACTAAGGACTTACTTTGTTATCCAGATCTGCTCACAAGTCACTTCATCAGAGTCCTGGGTAAAGCACTTCAATAACAGTCACCAATACACAGGATTGACATTTATTTTACTCATAGCACTCATGAGTATTTGAAACTAGTTAATTTATTCTACAGATTTGATATCTGATTCATCCTCTACCAATAATGAAAAGCTTCAAGAGTTAGGATGATTGCACATGGTGGATTTCAAACCAATACCTGTTCAGTGAATTCTCTTCATTCAACAACTTAATCCTAATTAAAATATTTTGAACACATTTTACATTGTCCCCATTTGTGTTTAACGTAATGCTTAGGGGAATCAGAAGGCAGCAGTGAGTATGTGACTTGAGGACGCTCAATTCCACAGCCCTTTGTGTAATTTTCCTTCTGGAAGTGCTCTGTTCTCCCGTGTAATACATAGCAACCTGGAGAATGCTCCCTTCTAGAAGCTACTGGGAACTTTTGTCGTAATGTGAGATAAAAGTTAGCCCAATCTCTTGACAGCAGAATCTAATGATGGAATAGTTTGCTTAGCATATGGATGACTGAACTAGCATTGAAAAAGAGTGTCTAGCTCCACCTCCAGAGAACATTCCAAAATAACTTCTGAAGCCTCCCTATAGCATAACATGTGTCTTCAGACATCAGAGTCAGTAATGCGGGCTATCTTCATTCCACATTGCTGCCAGTTTTAATTGATTGCTATTGAGCTCTACATTTTTCTCTGCTCCCCTCATCTCTCCTCTCCCTTCCAGCCCTCTCCCAAGGTCCCCATGCTCCCAATTTACTCAGGAGATTTTGTCTTTTTGTACTTCCCATGTAGATTAGATTTATGTATGTCTCTTAGGGTCCTCATTGTAGTCTAGGTTCTCTGGGATTATGATTTGTGGGCTGGTTTTCTTTGCTTTATGTTTCAAAACTACATATGAGTGAGTACATGTGATCATTGTTTTTCTCGGTCTGAGTTACCTCAATCAAAAATGATGTTTTCTAGCTCCATCCATTTGCCTGCAAAATTCAAAATGTCATTATTTTTTCTGCTGTGTAGTACTCCATTGTGTAAATGTACCACATTTTCCTTATCCATTCTTTGGTCGAGGGGCATTTAGGTTGTTTCAATGTTCTGGCTATAACAAACAATGCTGCTATGAACATCGTTGAACACATGTCCTTGTGGCATGATTGAGCATGCTTTTGATATATACCCAAAAGTGATATTACTGGATCTTGAGGAAGGTTGTTTCTTAAGTTTCTGAGAAATTGCCACACTGACATCCAAAGGGGCTGTACCAGCTTGCACTCCCACCAGCAATGCAGGAGTGTTCCCTTTACCCCACAACCTCTCCAGCATAAGTTGTCATCAGTGTTTTTTGATTTTGGCCATTCTTACAGGTGTAAGATGGAATCTCAGAGTTGTTTTGATTTGCATTTCTCTGATGACTAAGGATGTTGAACATTTCCTTAAGTGTCTTTAGCCATTTTAGATTCCTCTGTTGAGAGTTCTCTGTTTAGGTCTATACTCTATTTTTTATTGGATTATTTGTTCTTTTGATGACCAATTTCTTGGGTTCTTTGTATATTTTGGAGATCAGACCTCTGTCTGATGTGGAGTTGGTGAAGAACTTTTCCTATTCTGTAGGCTGTCATTTTGTCTTGTTGACCATGTCCTTTGCTTTGCAGAAGCTTTTCAGTTCAAGGGGTCCCATTTATTAATTGCTTTTCTCAGTGTCTGTGCTACTGGAGTTATATTTAGGAAGTAGTCTCCTGTGCCAATGCGTTCAAGTGTACTTCCCATTTTCTCTTCTATGAGGGTCAATGTGTCTGCCTATATGGTGAGGTCTTTGGTCCATTTGAACTTGAGTTTTGTGCATGGTGATAGATATGGATTTATTTTCATTCTTCTACATGTTAATATCCAGTTGTGCCAGCACCATTTGTCAAATATGTTTTCTTTTGTCAATTAGTTATTTTTTACCTCTTGATCAAAAATCAGGTATTCAACGGTGTGTGGATTAATATCCAGGTTTTAGATTAAATTCCACTGGTCCTCCTGTCTGTTTTTATTCCAGTACCAGGCTGTTTTCAGTACTGTAGCTCTGTAGTAGAGTTTGAAGTTAGGGATTGTGATGCCTCCAGAAGTTCTTTTATTGTACAGGATTGTTTTGGCTATCCTGGGTTTTTTATTTTCCATATGAAGTTGAGTACCTTTCTTTCGAGGTCTGTGAAGAATTTTGCTGAGATTTTGATGGGCATTGCATTGAATCTGTAGAATGCTTTTGGGAAGATTGCCATTTTTACTATGTTAATTCTACCTACCCAAGAGAATGGGAGATCTTTCCATTTTCTGGTGTCTTCTTCAATTTCTTCTTCAAAGATTTAAAGTTCTTGTCATACAAATCCACTTGCTTGGTTAGAGGTACTCTGAGATATTTTATGCTATTTGTGGATATTGTGATGGTTGATGTTTCTCTGATTTCTTTCTCAGCCCTTTTATCATCTGTGTACAGGAGGGCTACTGATCTTTTGAGTTAATCTTGTATCCTGCTCTATTACTGAAAGTGTTTATGATTTGTAGAAGTTCCTTGGTAGAAAATTTGGAGTCGCCTATGTAAACTCTCATATCATCACATTGCTGCCAATCTTTGCACTTAACTTTATCTTTTGTTCACCACAATGCCTAAGGACTGCAAGATACCAAATTCTATGATTCTGAACTTTGGCTTTTCTGCTTGCTACATGCGTTTTGGGAAGTTTGCTTGTCCGCAAAACTGTTTCCTTTTACATAAAACAAGACTGATCCTATTTAAGCTCCCTAACTGAAAGATCATTTTTGAACTCTCTAGCTAAGTCATGGGCAAATAAACACTGCAAATGTTGCCTGGAGCATTTTTACTAGCTGTTAGGCACAGAATCTGAGCCCCCATCACACTAACGTGCTAGTCTATAGTGCAAGTTGCTTATTAGCCCTTCTCACTAACTGAGGAAACACAAAAGGTGAAGAACAATTAATCAACACTTAATGCACACAGTGTTGATAGGAACTCAGGCATTCTGGCTACAGAGCACACCATCTTAGTGAATCTACTTTTTGCCTCTTGGGGAAATTAAGGGGAAAATAAATAAAATTATTCATAACCTATGTGATTAAGGACTGCTCTTTCCTCTTGTTCTCAATAGTAATCAAGAGTTGTTCAAATTCACCTCCCTGGATGTGACACATGCTGCGTTGGTGAATAGCTTCTGGCATTTTGGTGGCAATGAGAAAAGTCAGAAGTTCATTGAGCGCTGTATCCACACCTTCCCCAGCTCCTGTATTATGGGACCTGAGGGGATTCCTGTGTCCTGGGGCCTGATGGACCACACCGGAGAAATGAGAATGGGAGGTACATTGCCTCAGTACCGGAACCAGAATCTCATTTACCATGTTGTTTCCCACCAGATTCAGACTCTTAATGATCTTGGCTTCCCCGTGTATGGACATACTGATAAAGCTAACTTCACCATTCAGAAAATGGTTGCCAGGCTGGCTTGTGTCCCCATGCCCTGTACTTGGAACCAGTGGAATTATGTGCCTCTATAAAGCTGATAAAGAGTGATGAGGATACAGTCCTTGTAAATGGAGAAATAGATGAATGAACAGAGAGAAGTTATAAATTGTCATTAGTTGGACGTGTGTTTCTAGATAGCAGGGGTATATCATGAACTGAACACACCGTTTCTCTGCCCTCACATTGCTCATGCACTTAACTCATTTCCTTGTCATACAGAAGGTCACTGTCTCCTGCTCCAACTCTATCACAGGTCTCACATTCTCAGGATGCCTCTACACAGTGGTTCCCAACCTTCCTAATGCTATGACCTTTTAATACAGTTCCTCATGTTGTGGTGAACCCTAACCATAAAATTATTTTTGTTGCTACTTTATAACTGTAATTTTGCTACTGTTATGAATCATAAAATATATATCTGAGTTTTCTGATGGTCTTAGGCAACCCTTGTGAAAGGGTTGCTTGACCCCCAATAGTTTTGCAATCTGAAGGTTGAGAACACTGCTCTAATGCATTTAACTGAATCATTTTCTTTTCTACTTTGCTTTTATAGCTTCTGATCTATGCCCATTAGCACGTAGGATTGTTTTGTGACCTGCTGGACCACACACATTCATACTGCCTCTGGCTTTCTGTTATTTTTCTTTTATTGACTGGAGGAGTAGCTTGTCATCTATAAATACCTATTCAAAATCATTCTCTCCCAGGTCACTTCCTAGCTGTTATATTGTTAGTATGTAAACCTACTACACATGCATACACAGATGCACAATGTTTGTGGTGAAATTGTAGATTTATTAAGAAATAAACTAGGGATCAGCAGGTACTGATGCTTGCAGCCAAGTCTTTTTACCTGAGTCCAATTTCTAGGACCCACATTGTAGAAGAAGAAGAAAACCAATTGCATCAAGTAGTCCTCTGGCCTCCATGGGTGTTCCATGACATGTATACTCACAAATAAATAAATAAATGTAATTTTAAGAAAGGTCTAGTTTTCTGTAATTTACAATTACTTTTCACTATTAGTTCCCACGCCAGGAAAGAGAAGTTAGCATTGTTCTAAAGGTTGAGCTTTGTTACTTCACTCTAATGTTTATGTTTAATAAAACTATTCTTTATTTATGAAAGCATAAATGTTAGAAGGCAGAGCACTGTAGGGAGAGGAGGAAACAACAGCACTCAAACCAGGAAAATGGATGTCTTTTATGTAGGAGAAAGAAAAAAGGGGAGAGTATGGAAGAAGAGAAGCAAAACTGGGGGACTAAAGGAAGGGGAGGAGAGAGAGAGAGAGAGATCTTGGGTTGTAGAAAGACCATCTCTTCAGCAGAGAGGAAAAATCCTGTATCTGAACTTTTATTAGCTGAATTTAAATAAATTTTCCTTTAGACAACTGTCTAAAGCTACAACAGGAGATAGCCCCTGAGTTATTCCCTTTAGCACTCAAATAGTGCTGCTAGTCCTGTGGCTACAAAGAGTTGTTTAAGTTGTTTTTCCCCTTCAAGTTTCCTGGAAATGACAGAATATTTATATTATTTTTCAATCTAAAGTCAAATTGGACAGGGGTTCATTTTAAAACAAGGCTTTAATATGCCTTTCTTATTCCATTTTGAAGTCAGCTATGTTTTTAGGAACCCATAAATTATATAGTGTATATATTTATATGTGTGTGTATGCATTTACATCTATTTAAAATTTTAGTTTCTTAAATATTTAAATGTGTACCAAACTATATTTTTGAATTTTATTTTCACGTTAATTTTTTAAGATCTCTTTTAGCAACAGAATCATCCAAAATAGCAAATTTTAAAATTCAAATATAAGGGCTGGAAAGTTAGCTCAGTCATTAAGAGCACTGACTTATCTTTCAGAAGACGCCTGTTTCATTCATAGCATCCAAATGATGACTCACAATCATCTGCAACTTCAACTACATGGGCTCTGAATCCCTCTTCTGGCCTCTGCAGGCACCTGCATGTGCATTGTACACACACACACACGTGCACGAACACACACAAGTGCACGAACACACACACGTGCACGAACACACACAAGTGCATGAACACACACACTATAAAGCTTAAAGAAATGCAATTCCAATGTAAACATAATAAATTCAGAGAATGTACATATACAAAAGATCTTCCAGATATTTCTGGTTTACTCATTTATTTATTTTACATGATGACAACAACCTCTCTTCCATCTTCTCTTCTCACTCTCCCCCGTTTCCTCCCCTCCACACCCCAAATTCACTCCTCTGCATTTGCTCAGAAAGGGACAGGCCTCTCTGTATGTCAGCAAAGCATGGCCTATAAAGATTCCATAAGACCATAAGACCCCCTGTATTCAGTTTGGGCAAGGCATGAGTAATAGGTTCTCAAGAGCCAGTCAAAGCAGTGGGGATAGCCCCTGCTCCCATAACCAGAGTCCCACAAATAGACCCAGCTACACAACTTTCTCGTATGTGCAAGGGGCCTAGGTCAGTCCTGTGTAGGCATCCTGATTGTTGGTTCAGACTGTGTGATTTCCCAGTGTTTGGCTTTGGGTTCCTGAATCTGCCTCCATCAGTCACTGGATGAAGACTCTCTGATGACAACCAGGGTTGTCAAATTATAGGGATAGCCAATTTGAGCTATGCATCCACTGCTTCCAGGAGTCTTTGGAAATCAATATAGCAGTTTCTCAGAAAATTTGAAATAGGTCTAACTCAAGACCCAGCTGTATCACTCTTGGGCATATACCCAGAGGATACTCAATCATACCACAAGGATACTTGCTCAGCTATGTTCAGAGTAGCTTTATTTGTAATAGTCAGAAACTGAAAACAACCTAGATGCCCCTCAATTGAAGAATGAATGAATAAAATATGATACTTTTGAACATGGAAACTTGACTGTCAAAACAAAGACACCAGAAAATTTGAAGGCAAATGGATGGAAGAAAAAGTCATTCTGATTGAGTTAACCCAGACATAGAAAGACAAACATAGTATGTACTCATTCATGGTAGATATTTACTGTAAAGTAAATGATAATCTTATGACAATCCACAGCCCTAGAAAAGCTATATAGCAAGGAGGGCCCAAGGGGGGAACATATGGATCTCCTTGGGAAGGGGAAATAGAAGAGATTTCCTGAGTGGACTGGGGAGGGGTGGGCATGGGAACTTAGAGGATAGGGTTGGGGGTGGACAGAGAGGGACAGTACTGAGATGACTGGGAAGGGGGACTTTACAGGGTTGGGTAGAAGCCCAATGCAAGAGAAACTCCCACAAGTCTATGACAATTGCACCAGTTAAGACTCTTTCAAACTTTTATTGATATCTAGAAATAGCATGAAGTTAAAAGTCTAAATCAGTTTCTTCATTATGTACTACTAGTTAAATCTGAGAGATGAGCATGAATTCTAATTGTTATTAATAATTAAAACCCAGAGTCAGATATAGGGGTTAATGCTAAAGATCAGAGAAGCAGATCAACCAGCTACTAGAGAATTCTTTTGTTTATACCAATTCTCAGACCAAAAAGGTGATCCTGTCCTTAGACCCTCTCCTCCGACTTCATCCTTTGACTGCAGGGTCGATCCTCAGACTACAAGTGTCCCCACCAAACCTCAGACTGCGCTGTTCCTGTCTCCTGCTTTAGATTCCTCACTCTACCCAGACATATCACTCCTGTCCTACCTCACTAGTGCTGGGATTAAAGGTGTATGATCCCAAGTGGTGGGGTCACCTTCGTGTGAGCTTTGTTTCTCTTAGACAGATTAAACTGTGTAGCCCAGGATGGCCTTGAACTAACACAGGTCCCTCTGACTCTACCTCTAGAGGTCTCTAATCAAAGGTGTGTGCCACTACTCCCTGGCCTCTAGTGGCTTAGCTCTTCACTCCGATCTTCTGGTGAGCTGTATTTGTTCAAACATAAACAAAACATCCCTAGAGAGAGATTCACACTCTAATAGTACGAATGACACCACCGATTATAGGCATGTAAAACAATGAACAGGCCAAACTTTCTTAATAAGAAAACATCTTGCTGTATATATGATTTTTAAGTATATATGTTAATTCACTTTTAATTTGTTTTATTAATTCTTAGAGAATTCCATACAGGTTTATTTTGATCACATCCACTCCCTCTCTACTTCATCCTCTTTCAGCTCCTGGATCTTTCCTGTTCTGCCTTGCTCTCCTCAACTTTATATCTCCTCTGTTCCGTTTTAAAAACAACTTACCAAATCAAATTTGTGATGTCTGTGTCCTCATGAGTGTGAGACCATCCATTGGAGCCTGGTCAAAACGAGATTTCCCTCCCCTAAAGCCATCATCAACTCTCAATAGCTTCTCAATTTAAAAGGGAGGCTTACAAATACTTTCTGGTGCCCATGCTAGAAGATTGACTGGTTTGATCCTATATAGGTCTTGGCACAGCTGCTGAGAGCTCATGAGAGCAATTGTCATGTCCAGAAGATGCTGTTTTACTCAGTGTTTCATGTTCTTCTTCTCTGATGAGGTCTGATAGCTGCACTTGTTTTCTGTGTCTTACAAAAGCAGAAAAAAAGCATAATTGTGAAAGATCTTACCATCACCTGTTAGTTAGTGACACTGTTGATATATAAAAAAACAGACATGACTTGTGTTTGCAATTTTCAAAATACATAATTCTTATTTTCATTTGTCTATGTCTTATTTACTTTTCTATTGATGTGATAATATACCAAACCAAGGCAACTTATAACAGAACGTGTTTAACTGACTTACAGTTTTATAGGATTAGAGTCCATAATGGTGGAGCAAAGGCTTAGCGGCAGGGACAACAGCTGAGAACTCACATCATTTTCTACAAAGAGAAGGCATAGAGATTGAAACACACTGGGAATGACAGGCATCTCTTGATCGTATATTCAAATATATGAGCCTCTAGGGACCATTTTTATTCAAATCATCACGGTGTGTACTCATAGTATATGGTGCTGGGCATTGAAGGCATTTTCATACAAACATGAAAGGTAATTTTGAGTGTATTCCACACCCTACTCCCCTCATTCATCTTTCCCATCCTTCACAACTTCTGTTAGTACCCCGTTTTCCCATACATATATAATTACATACACACATATATACATATATAACATCTGTATATATATTCTAAAACTATATATATATATATATATATGCCTAGGCACACTCATATATGTGTAGAACAAGAAGTAAGAGGAAATATGTGATATCTGATTTTTGGAGACTGACTTGATTGGTTTATTATGATTACTTCAAGTTGCATTGATTTCTAGCAAATGACACAACTTCACCTTTATGGCTGGAAGTCCATTGTGTATTTAAACCACATTTCTTTAACCATTCTTCCACTGTTATCAGCACCTACATTTATTCCATAATGTGCTACAAACAGCAACTACAGCAAACGTTGATCAGCAATTATCTTTGTCCTGTGCTAACTTGACATTCTCTGGGTAGCTATGTACAAGTGGTAAACCTGGTCATGTGGCAGCAGTAGTTTTAGTTTTTTGAGGAGCCTACATGATGACTGGACTAATTTATATTGAAGCCAGCAATATAGGAGGGATCCCTTTTGTGCTCATAATTCATCAGGTCTTGGTATTTATTTTCTTGATAGCTACCATTCTCAATGGAGTGAGAAGGAAGTTCAACACCGTTTTTATCTGCAATACTCTGATGATTAGGGTTGTGTTCTCTTTTTCCAAATGTCTACTAGTCATTTATAGTTCCCTGTTTGAGAACCTTATTCATTTATTCATCTCATTTATTAATTGGGTCATCTGAACTATTCTTTTTTAAAGTTCTTCATGTAATGTAAGTACTAATCCCCTGTCATGTATATAGCACAAACTATCTTCCATTCTGTAGCTCATTCTTCACTTGATATTAATGTTTTCTTTGTTGAACAAATACTTTTGAATTTATTTAATAAAGTCTCAGCTTTCAATTGTTCCCTTTCTGTTTCAACTTTGTCTTTGGGGATGGGGCACATATGCCACAATGGAGATAAGAGAATAACTTCGGGTGTTGGTCCTTGCAGAAGTCCTTGTTTTAGACAGGTTCTCTTTGTTTTCCATTCAGTACATCAGCTAGCTGACTCACAGACTTCTGTGGATTATTTTACCTTCATTTCTGTAGTAGCACAAGGATTACAGACACATGTCCTACCACATCTGGCTTTAGGTAGGCTCGGGATATTGAGTTCACATCCTCACATTTGCACAGCAAATGCTTCATTCACTGAGCCTGTCATCAGCCCCTTTCTTCCTTTCCATGGACAGATAACATTACTTTCTGGTACATGTGTTAAATAGTGTTATCACTCATTAAGTAAACATTTAAAATTATGCCTGGCCCACTTCAAGGCCCTCTATAAATACCATCTATTTCCTCAAGTTAGTGGCAGAACTAATCCCAAACCCAAGCCAAAACCACCCAAGCCGATACTTTTTTTTTTACATTGTTTTG
>PVIU01017340.1:0-42204 GCA_004026605.1 Ondatra zibethicus
GATGGGTGGGTGGGTGGGATGGATGGGTGAGTGGATGGATGAATGGTTGGTTGGGTAGATAGATGGATGGTTGGGTGGGTGGATGGATGGATGGGTGGGTGGGTGGGATGGATGGTTGGGTGGGTAGATGGATGGATGGTTGGGTAGGTGGGTGGATGGATAACTAGATGATTCATATTCATCCTTAAGGACTTTGCTTAAGTGCCATCTTTTACTTAAACTCGGGGGTAACTCTACTGTACATGTGTACCACATGTGTGTATCCCAGTACCCTTTACTCACTTCTTCTGTGGCAGCCATCACATTCTTTTGTGAGCTCCTAAAGGAGGTGCAGGCCACACCTACAGAAATACTCCCTGAGTGTCTAGCATGCTCCCTGCCATTAGGGAGATATTCATCAAATAAATGAACTCTGGGATTATCACTGTTGATATTACTGATGACAGCTCTTCACTGTTTCTTTCTGATTTACTTTTATGGCAAAGAACTGGGTATAAGGTACATAAATAGTGTGCTTGAGAAGCGACTTGCCAAGTGCCTCTTAAATCTGCCACTCGGGATGACAGATCCCCAGGAGGACAGTTGACAAGTGTAACTCTCTACAAGCCCATGATGTCACGAATTCCATTCTTTTGCAAACCCAAGCCGCAGGCTCCGTTCCCAATTGCCTGAAGCCTAGTACAAAGGAAGACTCCCATCTATTCCCACCTCTTGGAAACAGTGCAAAGCGCAGGCAAAGGGTTACTCCAGGATTCCGTTCAGTGTTTTTGTCACTGCAAACGAGTGGGAAGGGATTGCGCATGCGCTTCCGCAGTGCTGCCAGCTGGGCTCTCGCCACACTGCTGTGTTGATGGCACCGGTAGTTGTTTGGGAATTCTGGAGAACAAGCCTCGCGATGCTATCTCTGGACAAGCTTTCGTGGCTGTTGGCTTGCTCGCGTAAAGCCGGGGTTGTTCCCCTCTCTCCTGAAGACCCACTCTTTCAGGGAAACCAAATCCAACATCCACCTCACCTGCTTATCTAGAGCTCAGAAGAAAAACTAGCTGAGACAGAAACTATTTTAGAGAAAGAGTTTAAATATTAGCCGGGTGGTGGTGGCACACACCTTTAATTAGGAGGCAGAGGCAGGCAGAACCCCGGGCTCAAGGCCAGCCTGGCCTACAGAGTGAGTTCCAGAGAAGCCAGGGCTATACAGAGAAACCCTGTCTTGGAAAACCAAAGAGTGAGTAAGAGCGAGAGCGAGCGAGCAAGAGAGAGAGAGAGAGAGAAAGTTTAAATATCATTTTGTCACCAAAACAATGGTGTTTCTTTTGAAGAGAGAGAAAAAAGCCTAACCTGGGTCTAGTCTCCTCCAATTATTCATGTTATTCATATGTTGTATGCTTAAGGACTTGATAGTCTGAGAGTTTTAACCTATGAATAAATAATAACTGAAAGATGGAGAAGGCATTTCCTGAGGAGGTCTACACAGAAAGTCACCTCGCATACTAGTTGGAGAGTCGAGCACTGGTTGACAAGAAGGGGAATGGGAAGGAGGAACTGGCCATGGAGGCTCGGGTATGATCTGCCAAGGACTCGGACCTGTGAGAACCGGAGGCCCCTCAGCAGGGAGCCTCTGAGGAAGAAAAATGCGGGGACCAGCATGAGAAACCCTTAAGCAAAACGTAGGAGATTCACTTCGGTAGGGATACATGTAAATTCCTCTGTTTAAAACTCAGCCGACCTGCTACCAACGGGGAGGTGTGACTGACTTATCAGCCATTCATGTGAAAAGGGAGAAAGAAAGAAAAAAGAAACCCTGAGGGTTTTGGTTGACTATGATTTTGGTGTGAATCATCAACATACCATGCCTGCCAAAAAACCTGAATGCAATCTTAGGCCACATTAGCAGAAGAGCAGCGTTCCAAGCAAAGGAGAGAATAGCCCTCTGTCCTCCTTGTCGAAGCACAGCTAGAATATTATGCTCAGGTCAAGGTTTTCCTATTTAGAGAACGCCCCAGCAGCACTAGTGAGAGCAATTAGAACCCTTGTTATATAATGAACAATTAACTCGGGGTATTTCGCCTAGGAGAGGATTTATGGATGCTCAGGGATTGCCAGCATTCTTCAGATATTTGAAGAGGGATTAAATGGACTCTGATACTTCCAGAAGGCAAGAGTATGACCAGAGAGTGATTCTCTAAAAACCTATATGTGTCCAGAGTCAGACTGAATTCGTCAAATTTCTCGCGCTAGGGAATGTTCCAGAAAAATCCAAGGATGCACAGAGGGACGCTTATGGGCAGAGCCTCTGACTCTGTCCTCCCTCCACCCCAGCTCTGCACGCGCTCATTTTGGCTTAGGAATTTCTTTACATCCATCTTCTTCAAGAGCAGAGGACGGGCGATAGGTACTGCAGTACTGCAGAGTTAGTCTGTGGCCAGCTGAGCAGCCACCCTCTGCTGAAGCAGGCTCTTTCGGGGGAGAGCTTGCTGCTGTGGAAGGAACAGCCCTGCCTGCTTCTTAACCATTAACCACTGGGAAGTCATTCAACAGCCAGGGGAAGAGAAAGAAGATAAAGAAAATGAGTCCCTACTGTCTGGGTTTTTGCTTTGTATCAATGGGGGGGGGGCAGTTCATCTGTGTTTTGTAATAGCCCAGATACCATGTGGCCATTTGAGAGAGGAGTTGAAGCTCCCACCCCAATCTGGCCTGTGCCCAGGGGCTGGCAGTTTCATTGGCCAGTTCCACTGCTGTCCCCTTCAGGTGAAGCTCAGTCATCTCACACGGTCACATAGCCTAAGTCGTCGTCCCCTTATTCAAGGGACCGCCAATTCTCCGTTTATAAACTGGGCCGGTGTAAGAAAGACTCCGGTAAGGCCTATGTGGCTGTGTTTTTATGAATGGCCGAGGACTGAATAACCACTACTAAGACATCTCTATCGCATTACTAGTGAACATGACAGCTGGGGCCACTTCATTTGGTGACCGAGCCGATACTGGGTTCTAGGGACGTGGTGACAAACAGAATAAAGTCCACTTCTAAAGTCCAAACTATAGACATAAATGGATTTTTTTTCTTTTTAAAAATGGTTGTATTTTGTGTGAATGAGTGTTTGTTTGAATATGTGTATGTATGCCACAGGTGTGAGCATCATGTGGGTGCTGGGAATTGAATCCAGGATGTCTGGAAGAGCAGCCGGTACTCCTAACCACTGAGACATCTCCCTAGACCCCTAAATAGACTCCTTTAAAACAATAATCAGTTATTACTATAACTGATATTATATAACTGATTATATATAATATATACTATATACTTTATATCTAATGTATTATTATATAATAATTTGGGACTTCTTGTAGTGACGTGGAGCATTCACCCATGTTCCCTAGATCATCAAGGATCTATCTTTTTTCCTCAGTGCTTTTAGACAGACTTTTAGTTGAGAACAAACACCTGTCTTGGCTACTTAATGGTAGATAAGTGAACATAAAAATTATAGGCTTTTTTTTTAAAGGTGTAGACCGGTCATCTCATTGGACAGTTACAAAGTAGCTACGTTATGTGTCTCAAAACCAGCACTCAGCCCCTCTCACACCACAGTCTCCACCGAGTCAACTGGATCTCTTCCCAAAGAATTGAACCCACCAAGAGCACCCTAGGTCTTTTCAAACTCAGTATTGCTTAAGTTACAGAAAACCTTTGACATCCATTTAGATTTGGAAGCCTACAGTCACAAAAAGAAATGTTCAGAAATAGAGGTTAGATGCTTGGCATCATAGAAAGAAGAAATGGAGATATTTTTATTGGTGGCTTAGGCATAGAAATAAAAGAGAGGCCGTTTTATACTCAGCCAGAGGGGTGAATGGTTTACCCAGACAATGAAAGCTAAATTGATGATCACATTTAACTATTTGAAGGACTTTTCCATATTGAAGATAAAATGAATTTACTTTGTTTATCTCCAATATAGTATTTGAAATGACAAGACAGACTATAGCTTAATGCAGAAGACCTCCATCTAGCAGTGAAATGTGCTGCTTGACTGGGTGGGTCTCATAGCAGGTGGGTGGGTCTTATAGCAAGTGGGTGTGTCTCACAGCAAGTAGGTGTGTCTCAGAGCAAGTGGGTGTGTCTCAGAGCAAGTGGGTGTGTCTCAGAGCAAGTGGGTGTGTCTCAGAGCAAGTGGGTGGGTCTCAGAGCAAGTGGGTGGGTCTCAGAGCAAGTGGGTGTGTCTCAGAGCAAGTGGGTGTGTCTCAGAGCAAGTGGGTGGGTCTCACAGCAAGTGGGTGGGTCTCACAGCAAGTGGGTGGGTCTTATAGCAAGTGATTGGGTATCAAAACAAGTGGGTGGGTCTCATAGCAAGTGGGTGGGTCTCACAGCAAGTGGGTGGGTCTCAGAGCAAGTGGGTGTGTCTTATAGCAAGTGATTGGTTATCAAAACAAGTAGGTGGGTCTCATAGCAGGTGGGTGGGTCTCACAGCAAGTGATTGGTTATCAAAACAAGTGAGTGTGTCTCACAGCAAGTGGGTGGATCTCACAGAATGTGGTTGGGTCTCATATTATGAGTAGATATCAGCCATAATAGAGGAAACTTTCTCGGTTGAGAAATTAGGGTTAAGCCGGGCGGTAGTGGTGCACGCCTTTAATCCCAGCACTTGGGAGGCAGAGGCAGGCGGATCTCTGTGAGTTCAAGACCAGCCTGGTCTACAGAGCTAGTTCCAGGACAGGCTCCAAAGCCACAGAGAAACCCTGTCTCAAAAAACCAAAAGAGAGAGAGAGAGAGAGAAATTAGCGCTAAGTAGTCTTTTGTTCCCTTCTAATTCCATAAATAAATAGAATTATTTCATAGCATTTTTGATAGAGCTCAAGGTTCAAGAATTAAGGGGCACCTGAAATCCTGTGGAGCTCATTTTTCAAGAATTAGAGACATCTGCAAACCAGATGTGACAGCCCATGCCTGTAACTCCCAGCATTCAGAGGCTGAGGAGGGATAACTGGAAGCTAGCCTGAGCTACACAGTGAGTCCAAGGACAATCTCGGCAACAGTGGAGGCTAGCCTGAGCTATGCAGAGAGTCCGAGGACAATCTTGGCGACAGTGGAGGCTAGCCTGAGCTACGCAGAGAGTCCGAGGACAATCTGGGCGACAGTGGAGGCTAGCCTGAGCTACCCAGAGAGTCCGAGGACTGTCTGGACTACATGGCAAGACGGTATTCCTTACTCGTCTTGTTTCTGCAACCAGATACCCAACAAAAGCCACTCAAGGACAAAGAGTGTATTTCGTGTCCATCATGATGGAGAGGTCAGAGAGGCAGGAATGGGAGTAGCTGGTCACCTTGCATCCACAGTCAAGTGTGATGGACACTGTGGTTTAGCTCCCTATCTTTTCTTCAGTCCAACCCCCCAGCTCATCAGATGGTGCTACCCACACTTGGGGAGGGTTTCCCACTTATGCACGTAATCTAGAAAATCCCAGAGACAGGACCAGCGATTGGCTGGTCAACATCAAACCTAATCATCACAGAGACACTGTCTCATCGAAGAAGCAGGGACAAACAAAACTAGGGGACCCCTGACACAGTGTGAGCGGCTGCCTTTCTCCTTTGGGATTATAGCCTGAGTACGGTATGAAGTACAGCACCAAATAATAAGCAAATAGTAGTTTAGCTAATAAGCCAACGGTTCCACTCTTGAAAAGCTTCATGACACAGACCTGAGATTTTCATCTTATTTAACCATGGGTTTGGCACCATTTAAAAATAAAATTTGCATTAATGTTTAAAGACATAGGCAAGCTGTTTATGTGTGTGTGTTTCTGGAGAGCCAAACTAGGATATCACTAAGCATATATTCTACTGCTGAGCTACACCCCCCAGCCTGTTTATGGACGCTGAAAATGAGGTTCCACCCGTCAGCCCAAGTATCCTTGGAGCGCAGAATTTCTACCGTGACCATTTTTGCTTAGAAACCTAATGGCTTGTAAACATCCTTAAAAATTCTGTGCTTCGAGTTTTTCCATAGAATTCTCTACTTTGTGGGCAGAGGAAAACATAGTCTGCCTTTACGGCATCATTTTCTCTCTCTAGGAGTCGTAGGAGTTAGACATAGCCGTCTCCCAGTTGAGATGACAGTGCAGTACAAACGGGAGAACGTTCACGCTGCTTGCCTTTTCAAAGGCTTGCCAGCTGCTGGGTGTTCTGTCTGCAGGTCTCTCCTCCTAGACAGCTTCTGTTCCTTTCCTTAGTTCAACTCTTGAAACTAATCCTCGTACTTCAGACGGGAATTCAATGGGGTAAAGATATGCGAGACTCATATCTACTGGGGAAATGTTTCGCGCTGGTAATGAATACGGGTCCTCAAGGTCAAAGTGGCCCTGTCCTACCTACTCCTCCAGTAACAGCAAATATTTGTCCACGGCCTAAGACAAGTCGTGAGGTCCTTTTGAAGTCTATTTGTTTGGTAGACAGGATCTCCCCACCAGGGAGACAGGGTTGGAGGCTTGCTTTCAAACCTTAGTCAGGGCATTTGGTTGCTCCTGCTAAAGTCTAAAAGAGAAGAAAGGACATCCTAGGGTGAAGTTTGTGTTATAGAAATCTGCCAATACATACACTCGTGTTCAACGAGAAAGCTCATGTAACTGGTTTTCTGTATCTGTACCTGTGGTTTAGACAGACCCACAAGACAGATAGACAGATGCATAAATACATAGATAGATGCCCTTTTTAAAAGTACTCATTAAAAAAAAATCTCTATTGTCCCACCTCAGAAAATAAATCCCATTTTCATTGTCACTACCCTTCTTCATTAGAGTACCTAGCGATCATCATGAAGTGGCCAGGGCAAAGAAGAGTCTGAAAGCTTTATTCTGATTATGCTGAGAGGCAAAAGCAAGGCTTTAAGTTCCAGGAATGAAGCATCCCTCCCCTCCCCCCCCCAGCCCCAGAGGTGTTGGAGTTTCCCTCCACTGCAGGGAAAGGATGCCGTCTGCTATTCAGACACTGAGTGTGTCTCTTAACACAGCTGAGCATAGAGAACAAACTCTAACTTGTTCAGAGAAAAAGAATCTCAAGTGGGGTCCACAGCCCTTCAGAGAGGAAGGGAAGGTGGAGCCTGGAAGGGCGAGCAAAGAAAGAAGCAATGCATTCACGCAAGCAAACCGCTGCCACTAAATCAGGCAGATATTTCCTTTTGTCTCGTTTCTAACGTTCCACAAGTTGCAATTTCCTAAAATGTTGTGGCTCTGAGATGGGGATTTCAGCTTTGGCTCCTGAAGGATTATCAGCTATAACAGATTTAGCTTCCTGCAGTTTAAAACAAACAAACAGAAAAAAACAACAAGCAAACTACATAATACAATGGCTTTCAGGTCCTAGACATAGGCAACATAAGACTAAGATCTGAGAAAAGAAGAAACAAACATGGCAGGCCTTAGGGTTGCCTCTGCTTGTCAGCGGTCACTAACAGGGACATTTCCAAGCCTCAGCAGGGAGAGAGAAAACCTAGATTCCAGTGGCTCAGTGGAGGAGACAAAGTCAAGACCGCTTCAGTTCTTCAGGGTGGGTTACTAGAGGGCGAGGTGCTAAGGCTAAGAGAAGCTGGACATCAGTTCAAAGGCTGGCATGGACTTCTGGCTGACTTCCAAGCTGGATATGTACATCCTGAACTTCTACAAGAGTGCAGGGAACATCCCTAGAAAGCTGTAGTTGAGCAATTCTGAGCATTTCTTCAAAGGTGGGAATATTTTTGTCTTCCCACTACACAGACTGAAAGACTTTGGAATTCACAGGCATCAGGCAGTGTTGTTACAAAGATTCTCAGGGAGCTTTAGCAGTGAAGCTAAGTGAGCCCCAGAAGATTCGTTCTACCAAAGGTGATGGCTTAGTGGGCAAGAGTGCTTACTTTGCAAATGTGGGGATCTGAGTTCGAATCCCCAGCACCCCAGGTAAAAATCCAGGCAAGACTGCATGTGTGTCTAAGCCCAGCATTGAGAGAAGAGACCCACAGATCCTGGGAACTCACTGGCCACCCAACCTAGTAAAAATGGTGAGCTTTTCCTTCAGTGAGAGAATTTCAAGGCTATAATGCAGTGTACAATAAAGGTAGACACCCAATGTCCTGCCCTGGAACACACTCAAGAAGGATTAATTTATCACAATTAAATTATTTTTATACCCCATTTAAGTCTAACCATCTTAGATCTACATCAAAATCTACCAAGTAACAACCTAAAATTTGCAGTGCCTAATCCTTAAACAAAATTACCAAGTAAGAAAAAGTGACTCCTAGCCACAAGAAAAGTTAACAGAAACATACCCAGCCAAACAAACACAGACAATAGAATCAGCAGGCAAGGACATTTAAGCAACTATTGCAAGTAGGGCTCCACATGTTCAAGAAAACATGGATGTGTTGAAGAGAACCATGGGATACACTAAACAGATTCAAATGGAAGGTCTAGAAATAAAACACACAGTATCCAAAATAAATAAAACACACAGTATCCAAAATAAATAAAACACACAGTATCCAAAATAAATAAAACACGCAGTATCCAAAATAAATAAAACACGCAGTATCTAAAATAAATAAAACACACAGTATCCAAAATAATTAAATAAAGTAGAATATACAGTACAGAAAAGTTTGTCACCGGTAGAAACAATAAGAGAATGCAGAACAGAAGCAGAAGGAGATCAATCAAAACAATAAAGCAACACTGAACTGTGGGAGAACCTCAGGTGTTCAAAGAGTCTGCAATTAGAGCCTAAAAGAAGCAGAAGGCAATAAATAAATAAATTAAAGGAACGATAAGGAAACTGGGAAAGTTTTCCAAACTGAGTAACAGCTCCCAACCTACAGACCTAAGAAGCTCAATGAACCTCAGGCAAAAGAAAAAAAAAAAAAAGCCAGAATGAGAAAAGCACCAAGGCTGCCAACAAGATTCAAGAAAGAAAAGCGGACATTTCTGAAGATAGTGCCGGTATAATTCGACCTGGAAAACTTAAGACCAAAATCAAAGAAGCCTTAAGAGCCTCAGTAGTCGGTTCACACCACATAAAAACTGACCTGAAGCAGACTACAGGCCCAAGCATAAGAACTTAAAAACACAGACCCTATAAAGGAAGTTGTATAGGACCTAGGGTTGAGCAAAATATTTTAGAGATGGGATACAGGAAGCACCAACTACGAAAGAAAAATATAAACTTTGCAAAAATGAAAAGGATTTGCTTTTAAAACACTTAGTAAGTGCCAGCCTGTGAGAAAGATTTGGAAAGCTTATGTCTGAATATGTGTTTACATGTAGTAATTCATGAAAGTCAGAGCTCAAGAAAAATAACAAAAATGGGCGGAAGGTTTGGATAGACACTAAGTCACAGGAACGAGCCAAAACATGAAACAGTGCATAATCCTGTAAGCCAATGGAAACCGCAAATTGAAATCGCCATGAGATACCGTTCGTATTCACTGCATGAAGACGACTGATTGAAAACAAGTGTTGACAAGGATACACAGCAGCTAAAACTTCTCATTATGCACCCACGGCAGAAATACAAACGCGCGTGCGCAGCCACCTTAGCAGAAGCCTGGCAGTTCCTTATAGGGCGTCACCCACCGCACCACCTAGCAACTACCCTCCCAGGGACAGCAGTGGCTTCTGCTCTCATTATGACGTCTATGTGACACTTTAGTGTGTAAACATCCCAAATGCCTCTCAACTAAGCATGGACACGTGACTGCCAATATTCCTCTATTTGTGTCTTGTTTCTGTTTCCTGGTCCCCGTGGTCTTTCTCAAAACCTTTACACACTGACCCTTCTGAGCTGTCAAAAGTATTCCACATTCAGAAGGGTGTGGCAGCTCATACCTTTGGCTCTAGGGCTGAGGCCAGCCTTTCTGCGTAGTTCCAAGCCAGCCAAGGCTACAGCGTGAGAGTCTGTCTCAAAACAAACAACAACAAATAACTCCCATACCCAGCCAAGCCGGGCAAGGTTCCCGGTCTTCTTTTTTCCCTGTCGATTTGCATCTACCTTTGTTGCTTTTCTGCCTTTGTGTTTTTCACTTCTTTGGGCTTCCACGGCATACATTTTTTTTTGTTTTATTACATTCATCCCTGACCCTCTCTTACACTTTTCCTGGCTCTTTCCTTCCTTCCGCTCTCTGACCACCGTGCCCCCCAATGCTCAACCTCTGTCTTCTCATTTGGGCACTGGCACCCACTTTCTTGCCTCTCATACCTGGCTCCTCTCCTGACCTCCCTCCCTCCCCCCAGCCACCTCTGTCCTGGTTCTTCTCTTTGTCTTGTTAATTCTCCAGAAGTGAGACTCCAGTTTTTTGTTTTTGTTTTGTTTTTTTCTCTCCCCTGGTCACCTATTCACCCTTCTGTACCCAGCCCCAGCGTTAGCTGAATTTGGACTCCAACCACCTGCGTTCAAATGTTGGTTGTGCCACTTCCCAGCTACATGACCTTGGACAAGCTGACGTTTCCTTTTCAGAGTTCCTTTATCTGAAAGATGAGGGTGAGGAGTACCATTGCCAACACCCTCCATGTACTTTAAGGATGAAATGAGATGAGGAAGAAAGGAACCTCTTTATAAAGCAAAACTGTTGTCCAGCCTGTCTGTGAGTTTCCACAAACACGTATTTGTACTATGTGCTAAGCTTGTTTGTACAAGCAGATAAAGTCCCCTGTCTCCATAGAGCTCACAGACAATTAAACAAATTTAAAAAAAAAAAAAAGCATGGTAACTTCCAAGTCTGGAAGGAATAATAGATACTGGAGATAGCACATGGCAGGGACACCTAAGATGGACCTTGTGATGAAAAGGGACAATGAAGCAAACTTCGTGAACAGAGTGACGTGGGAGATGACACCCGTAAGATAGTGTGAGTTGGCCAGGTCACAGGGTGGGTGATGGGTGATGATGACAGAGGGGTGTGTTGCGTATTCCAGGTGAAGAACAGCTTCGGAAAGGAGCTTTCTAGGAACAGAACGAGGCTCAATATGGCAGAGCAGGGCAGGCAAAAGCTAGGAGGTCGCACGTGCATTTCTGTCACAGGGTAGGCAACGAGAAGACCCTGTTGCTCCAGGATGTGAGCCAAGCGGGCTCTCAAGTAAATGGGTCATCAATATTGAAGCATGACACAGGTAGACAAACAATCTGAGAGGCTTGTCAATAAGTCCTTGATTTCTCCTGGCATCACCAGTCTGTCTCAACGAAAGCAAGGTCCCCAGGGAAATGCTACGTGCCAGTCAGTTTCATTTGTAAGAGTACTGCTTTTTGTCAAGGTATCTCTACATCCACTACTCTTGTTAAAAAAAAAAAAAAAAAAAAAAGCTTCACAGTTTCCTTGTGTGCCACACAGCACACGGGACTGTCACTTTTCCCGATAGTACAATCAATCCCAGCCACTATCAGGATAATAAGGGACACAGCATAATGCAACATATGTAATTCCATAGTTTAAATTCACCTTAGACCAGCTTCGAAGGGTAAGTGGGATTCGTGGGGAAAATTCTTAAGGGGGAGGCTGAACTCCTGGGTTCTGGTCCCTGTCACCAACCTGCCCACTGATCTTGTAAGTCACTCTGAGCCTGCCAGGACTGGATCATTGATCCTAAGGATTCTTCTGCTGTTCCAGTCCTTTGATTCTAAGTGCTGAGCAAAGGAAATGCTAGGATTCCATACTCATTGGGGAATTTGGGGCATTTGATTTCTGCCCAGTCTCTATTTTTACTTTGCTCCTCTGTTGTTTCTTGTCCCTCCTTTCAGTCCTGTCCTCCTCCCTTTCCTTTGAAGGAACCTTTCAGGCTCTAAAACCGTAAATATGCCCTTGAAACACGCAAAGAGGCTTTTGTGTACTTACAACGGGAGGTTATTATCGGACAAACAAGTCACTTCAGTGCACGGCATTCCTCCGCCTGCCCCGCTGAGGGCTTTATTGGGTTGTGTTGCCCTATCTCAGCAGATAAGACTCTCCCACTTGAAAAGGTGAGCTATCTGATGAAGCAGGGTGCCTAACGCTTCAGGGTGTAAGCAAAAAGATTCTGCTGCAGCCCAGAAGTCAGACATACTTTTCCAAGACAAGTAGGTGCTTTGCTTGAAAGTGTTACAGTCAAGGACAAACGTTCTAAAATTAAACCAACCAGCTGTTCAACGGCGGACGCCCACACGTCAATTACTGTCCTCTCCTTATCTAGCTTTCAAGAATTCCTACTCTATGCAAGGCTTTTGAAAAGCCTGAAATGTCACAACAGACTTTCCAAGAGGAACCCCGAGCCATGATGGCAGAATCCTCTCACGGAGCCCATTAGGGCTCACCGCCTCCTCTCACGGAGCATGCGCTCTTTGCGTTTTTCAATTGGATGCTAAACCCTTCAACTTCAATGATGGCAGCAACTGACTTCAGATGTTCAGGGGATGTGGCCTTCCTTGTTGGCATTAAAGAATATTAGAGGTTGTGTGTGTGTGGATGGAGAGATGGCTCCTGCTCTAACAATGAGGCTCTCTCAGAAAGCCCAAGCTCAGCTCCAAGAACACAATATATCAGGTGACTCCAGGGGGAGCTGACATTTCTGGCCCTCATAGGCATCGGTATTCATGTGCATATAAACACTAACACGCATGTACATGATTAAAAATAAGGTCAACCTTTTTTTAAAAAGGAAGAAAACAAGACAGGGAGGGTGGCGCACGCCTTTAATCCCAGCACTTGGGAGGCAGAGGCAGGCTGATCTCTGTGAGTTTGAGGCCAGCCTGGTCTACACAGTAAATTCTAGGACGGCAAGGACTACACAATGAAACTCTGTCTCAAAATAAGTAAATAAATAAATATTAAAAAATTAAAAATTTAAAAGGAAGAAAACATTAGTTTTTCCATGTCTTTTTTATTTACTAACCGCAACCATGCACATGACTTTATTATAAAACTGCCAGCTGAATGTGTTGGCAAGTACCCGTAATCCCATGTCTTGGGTGACTGAAGTAGAAAGGGGACTGAGCTCAAAGCCAGTCTGTGCGTCATAGTAAAACCTTATCTCAAAAATCTAAAAGCCCACCACCAAGACCACGACAAGAGCAACAAACAAAACAGCAGCAAAAGACTTTTCAATGTGTTATTTTTATCAGCTCCTATAGGGAAATAAGCTGTTAGTCCATATGCAATTTTATGATTGTATTTTATGAACGTTAAGTTGCCTTCATTTTTCACCATGATGGCTGACAAGGAGGAGGTCCACCCTCATTTGAAACAGCTAAGTGCCAGAAAAGATTTGTGAGACAGCAGCTTCAAGGCACTGGGACATCAGACGGGAAAGGACAATGGCTCCTGGGGCAGGTCCCGAGATTACCTCTCTCACTGTCTAGAGAAAGTGACGGGTACCCGTGCAGGAAGGAAGAACATAGATGGAACCTGATGGATTCTCTGAGTTAAGAACTTATGAGAAATAAAAAGGAACCGTGAGACTCCGAGAAGGTCAAAGCCACTAGACCTTATGAGGCTGGAGTTCCAGAAAGAAAAGAGGCTTCCAAAGGTTGCTCTCAAACATCCAGCATAGTATTGACCAACACACATGGAATAAAACTGTCACTGAGTATGGTGGCTCTAACCCATGATAACACATGGGACACAGAGACTGAGGCAGGAGGACTGACCTGAGTTTAAGGACATCTTGGATTATAGAGTGAGTTTCAGGCGAGCTTGTACTATAGAGTAAGACCCTGCTTCAATGCTACTTCTAATCACAATCATAACCATAATAAAATTAAGTTCAAATACAAAAACCACTATGTACACCCCAGAAGGCACCCTCCCCACAAAGGAAAGAGGGAACCATTCCCATAGGTCACACAGGCTGCCCAGAACCAACATGGATCTGGTAATGCATTACAGGGTAATTAGAGGGTGTCATCCCCTCTGAGAGGAGCAGAATGTATCCTATACTGTCTTAGTCAGTGCTCTATTGCTGCGAGCAATACAACTTATAAAGGAAGGTATTGGGGGCTTGCTTACAGTTTCAGAGGGTTAGTCCATGGTCATCACATTGGGGGAGCAGGGCATCGGGCAGGCAGGCATGGTACTGGAGCAGTAGCCAAGAGCTACATCCTGATCCACAGGCATCAGGTAGAGAGAGAGGGTGGGGAAAGTAGAGAAAGGAAGGGAGGGAGAGAGGGAAAGACAGAGCTCAAGAGAAACTGGGCTTGGTCTGGGCTTTTGAAACTTCAAAGCCTACCCCCTAATGGCACACCTCCTCCAACAAGGCCACACCTCCTAATCCTTCCTAAACATTCCACCAGTTGGGAACTAAACATTCAAATATATGAGTCTATGGGGCCATTCTCATTCAAATCACAACATATACTAACAAATAAGCCTTGAAAGGATCCAGCTTGTGTCAACTAGCTTGATTGCATCCCAGGAAAAAGGTCAAGACTAAAAGATTATCCAGCAACCAACAAAGTAAGCCTCACAGTGTCTTGCAGCCAGCCAATCGAGACTTGCAAAGAAACAAAAAGCCAACCCACAACGGGAAGAAAAATGCATCCATGGAAACATGGAAAAGGTGGTGAAAGCCAAAGTCTCTTGTTGAAAATGTTGATTGCTGAGGTGAAGGACATTCTGGCTGGTATCAGAAGACACCACAGAAGCAAGACTGGTGATCATGATCCAATGAGCAGCAAAGGGAGGAAAGACCCAGAAAAAGGAAGTGAAGTACCCGTGAGCTGTGAGGAAACTTCAAGCAGCTTAATATGTGTGTAGTTGAAATTCACAGAAGGAAGAGGAATGGAGAAGAAGAAAAGAAATGATGGCTGACATTTTTGTTATACACAATAACCATATACTCACAGACCAAAGAAATACAACAAAATATACAAAAACACAAGAAAAATGACCCAAGGCATATCATAACCTAATAAAAAGAAAAACTTAAAATCAGTCAGAGCAATACATAGATGAACAAGTGTGTGGAGATGAACAAGGGCAGGAATTGACAAGGCTTCTGCCTTAATCAATGCCAGCAAGAAGACAACGGAGTGAAAACAATCGGCACTTAGAATTCTATACCCAGCAAAACTGTCTTTCAAAATGGAGATGGAATAGAGATGGTTTTAAACCTAGAGAGGCCTCCCTTGCTTGACAAAAAGCCCATCACCAGCCAATTTGTACTTCCAGGAAATGTTAAAGGGCAGTCTTCATGTAAGAAAACTAATGCCAAATCAGTATTTAGAGCTACTCATGGAGAAAATACCATCAAACTTGGAAAATGTGAACACATGTAAAAAAAATTTTCTTATTCTTAAATTCTCCTTAAAGAGAACTGTCTTTTTAAAGCAAAGGTATCAACAATATGTTTTGGAGGTTATAATATATGAGCCAAAATGCAGTAGCACAAAGATAGAGAACAGGAGTATACTGGACCATAATACAAGTGTCAATAAGTGTGAAGTGACATCATACAGTAAGTCCTTTGACCCCAAGAGAGTTAAATTAAAAAAAAAATCAACAAGAAGAAGATATCTGGAAAGTTCCAGAATACTTGGAAATTAACTTATTTTTGAATAACTCATAGGTCAAACACCAAAAGTGTTTTTGATCTGATTGAAAATGAAGATGCAGCAGATCAAAGCTGTAGGGTGTAAGGACAGAAGCACAGAGGGGACAGAGTCACAGCAGCCGTGAGAAGAGCAAGTGAACCCCGGAGTGAGCAGGAGCAAAGAACAGAAGCAGAAAGTAAGGAAACCTGAAAGTAAGGTAACACCATGGAGACAGAGGCTGCTTCTTCGAGAACATGAGCTTCAGGTTCCATTAAGGAAGAAATGCAACCACATTCCCGAGGCATCCTTGCTCCACACATAAGAAAGCACACCACAAATCTCATGGTTGTTTATTTGAGGGTTTACGCGTCTCCACCTCATTCTTTTCCTTATGAATACAAAAATCGCAGGGTGGTGGCAGCGATGGTAGTGGGCCTTTAATCCCAGCACTCCAGAGGCAGAGGCAGACGGAGCTCTGTGAGTTCTACACCAGCCTGGTCTACAAGAGCTAGTTCCAGGACAGCCAGGGCTACACAGAAAAACCCTGTCTTGAAGAAATCAAAAACCAAAACCCAAACAAAACAAAAAGATGCTACAATAGGTAAATATTTTTACTGCTAAGCCTGAAGATCTGAGTTCAAACCCCAAGCCCCACATGGTAGATGAGGAGAACCAACTTCTGCAAGTTGTCCTCTGACCTACACACACACACACACACACACACACACACACACACACATTAACTAATTGTAAAAAAAATTAAGAATATAAAAAATCATATATGATATGGAAGAGAAGGAATCCATAAAGCATGTAACAAAATGTAGTACATGCATTACATAGATATTAATAAATGCATGTGTTCATATGATTTGCATTAAGATTATGTAGTGTTGTCAGAATGCAAATTACACATAAAAGAAATCATCAAGAGCTAATTCAATAGGAGTATTTTTTTTTTTTTTGAGACAGGGTTTTGGCTGTCCTGAACTTGCTTTGTAGACCAGACTGGCCTTGAACTCACAGAGATCCACCTGCCTCTGCCTCCCAAGTTCTGGGATTAAAAGCATGTACTATCACCACCTTTAATGAGAGTTTTTAAAAGTTAAAACAAAATTAAAAAGAAACAACTTGTTTTCTTAGTGCTAAGCCTAGTCCCTGTTTGACTTCTCCTATTAAAATGAAATTTGAGAAACAGTTCATTTATTGTTTTTTGGTGGTAACTGTGAAATGCTCTCGTGTGCTGGAGACTGTGGGACACGCGGAGGTGGGGGCCTTAGCTGCTCACCAAGCAAGATCCCAACCTGTGAATGCTCAGTCTAATGTATACCAACAGGCAAATGGATACCAACAATGGACTTCTGACCAAGTGGGGATGGGTTATCAATTGGGACTTAAAACATTTCTCACGATAGCAATTGAACAGTAAGTTTTTAATATGATGGTTATTTCTGGAGGGCAGGCTCATTTTTTTTTCCTCTCTCTCCTTCCCCCTTCCAACCCCCCACTCCTGCCCTAGCATCGTGTTTCATGAATGATTATTCAACAGAGGCAATAAAACTTGAAGTATGAGGCAATATGTAAAGCATATTTTTGGAAGAATTCCTTCACCGTTATGCACCTGCTGTTTGCTTAGTCCTTACTCTGCTCATATACCTTTAAACAATCCCCAGCTTGTTGTGGGATTATCTGGACACTGTGTGAAAGTGTATTGCTGTGATTGGTGTAATAAAAAGCTGGACAGCCAATAGCTAGACAGGAGGTACAGGCTGGATTTCTGGGGAGGGAAAGAAAGAGGAGGAGGAATCTAGAGACACCAGGAGGGGAAACAGGAGGTGCAGGATAGAAGAGAGGTAATGCCATGTGACAGAATGTGGATGAAAAGAAACAGGTTAATTGTTGAGAGAGCCACTTGAGACAAGTCTAAGCTAAACGCCAAGCTTTCATAACTAAGAAGTCTCCATGTCGTTATTTGGAGTCAGCGATGGAAAGGAAAGTCTGTCTACACCAGCTCAGGGCACATAAAAGACATACATGCTGTTTTTACAAATTCTCAATATACTGCTGGGTTTAGGGTGCTTGTTGTTAGCTTCTTTGTGAGAGACAAAGAGTTTGTTTTTGGCTTACAGTGCAAGAAGACAAAATGTGTCATGGTGGAGGAAGAAGTTTGGCAGCAGGAGAGGGAGGCTGCTGGCCACACTGTATCAGCAGACATCAAAAGGGAATAGGAAGTGAGGCTGGGCTATACAACCTCAGGGCTTACCCCTACCTACCTGCTTCCTCCAGCAAATTCTGTAATATGTGAAAATCTGGGGCGGGGTGGTGGTGGTGGAATCTAGCCCATTCATGACTCTTTAAGGAATTAAATCGGGGCATAAGAAGCAGAACCTGAACTGAGACTCCACAGCCACACATGACATGTGAGGGATCCTAGCCTCACAGAAGTCGGGCAAGCCAGGTGGGTGTGGTGGCGACGCCTTTAATCTCAGTACTCTGGAGGTAGAGGCAGGTGGATCTCTGAGTTTGAGGCCAGCCTGGTTGGCAGAGCAAATTCCAGGACAATCAAGGTTACACAGAGAAACCCACCTTGAGAAAGAGAGAGAGAGGGAGAGAGAGAGAGAGAGACAGAGAGAGAGAGAGAGACAGAGAGAGAGAGAGGTGGGGGGAGGGGAGGGTCAGGCAAGAACAGGGATTGGATAGGAGAGGAATCCAAGATTCATTCAGAAGGGCAGATAGTTGTAAGTTCTGCATTTGCTTTGCTCCGTCGATTTTACTTTTAGAAGTTAGGAAAATATCATGTAAGTCCACATTTCACGTACAGGGTGTTCATTGTATTTGGTTACATGGAGAAGGAAACAGCCTCATTGCTTAACAATAGCAGCCTAGCTAAATAAATTATGTCACCCATACAATGGCATTCTAAGCAGGTTTTTTTTTTTTTTTTAACTGTGTGGCAATGTTTCTTGCTCTCTCTTCTGCATCAGAATTACCTAGCAGGCCCACTAAAACTCAGCTTGCTGAGCCAACGTTGTGGAGTTTCTGATTTAGTGGACCTGAGTGAGACAGGGCTTAAGAATTTGCTTTTCTAAAAAAATTCCCCAAGGGTGCCTTAGGTCCTAGGACTGCACTTTCAGAACTACTGATATACAGGCATATTTTTTGACCCAGAAGAATACTCACTAATTGTACAGAATTCTTGACAGTCTATATAGGAATTTAGGGGGAAAGATATTATCAAGTTCATATTCCTAACTGCTTGTGGTTAAAAAAAATCTCATAGTGTGGGTACTTGTTTTCTAAGTTATGAATGAAACTTCTCTGTAATGAGCAGAATGTCAGTAACTAAAACACAATAAAATCACTTAATTTAAGGGAAAAGAGTCCTGAGGCACCAGGCATCGACTCTAAGAGGTTGGAAGAAGGCTCAGTCTTGATCAGGAAAGCAGGCTCCTGACTCAAGTGTACTTGTTGGGAGTGTCCAGAGGCAGACGCTCAATGATGGATCAACCCCCAGGCACCTCCTGCTCTTCCTGGGGACAAAACAAAAAGAGGCTATGGGAAGTGAAGGGCTTCCACAGTGCCTTCCTCCTCTTCAGCAGTGACACACAGGCTTCTCCTGGGTGGGACCCAAGGGCCACCTGCCAGGACTTCACAGCATCTGGATTGGCCTACTCTTTGTTTCCTGATGTAGGCTAGATCCCCTTCCCAGAGTATCAGATTAAGGCGTCTCCTCTCTGGAAAAAAAAAGATTTCATGGTTTAAATTCCCGTTCCCTTTTGTGTCTGTGGCACTCCGCTGTCTCTTTCCCAGCATGCAGCCGCAGGGGTCACGATGTCCCTTCCTGGCTGATATCAGCCTGCCAACTGTGGTGTCCTGCACACCCAGCACAGAGCCACCATTCAGCCTCCCTGGGCTGGGTTCAGGAAGTAAAAGGGCCTCTG
Source organism: Ondatra zibethicus (assembly GCA_004026605.1). NCBI lineage: Eukaryota > Metazoa > Chordata > Mammalia > Rodentia > Cricetidae > Ondatra > Ondatra zibethicus. The sequence continues at coordinate 19,458 of PVIU01017340.1, forward strand.
AGTTTCCCCAAACCTTGATGGATCTTGTGCTTTTGCCGAACAACTCACAGGACGAGAGGGGTGGGGAGGGAGAGGGGGTCCCGGTAAAAGTCGAGAACTGCAAGGGTAAGCACGTGACCTGAACAGAGAGCAAACAGCTGCCGCCACCGATGTCCAGGAAAAGGAAGGGTGGGCAGACAGCCGGTGAAGCATACAGGCTTCTCAGGGGCAATGCCTGTCTAGCGCTGGGTCATGCCTCCCTATGCCTGCATCAAGAGCTAACAGAAATGCCAGTGTCTCCTTGACTGCCCATGATGGCTCCAGCTTTGGGGAGTTTTGTTTGTCAAATGATTCAAAAAAATATGAAGCAGGTTCTGATTTCTGTCTTTACAAAGCAAAACTCATTATTTCTGCAGCAACCCTCAACTCAGTTGCATAGTATTGGGTCAGAAAAGTTGATCCCCCACGGTGTCATTTCCCACTGACTTAATGTGGTTAAAAATGGGTCAGAATACTTTTAAGATAACATTCGTCTGCGTTTGAGGTGTTTAGAAATGCATGCACTGCTTAGCTGATAATGCAGCCTCTATGACTTCTGTGCCAAGCTCTTCCCTCTCCCCCTTGGACGCTGTGAAATTCAACAGAGTGTCTATATGGGGCTCTGTACGGGGGAGGGAGCTTACAAACCTACCACGACTCAGGGGCAAAGGGGAGTTTTGTAATTCATTAGTCATTTACCAAAAATGCATTAAACACCCACAAAGTGCGGGGATGGCTCCTGTGACACTGGGACAACCCCCAGGAAGCTTTCACTCTGCCCTGGGAAGACAACAGACCAAAAAGACTGTCAGGGACTAAGCATGGGTACTAAAATACTGTTTGTTTGCTGTTAGTGCTCTAAGCAGACTGTCAGGGACTAAGCACGGGCATATAAGTACTAAGGACCAAAATCAGGCAGGGCCACTGAAAACAGTATATTACTCTGAAGAAAATGGGTCTTTGACTGGGCAGGGAGGAGGATGGTTAAGCAAGAGTGTGGGGTAATTCGGACTTCCCCTTTATACTGCAGGGAGAAGCTTTCTGGCTACTGTATAAAGGCCAAGGGTCCATCGAGTCCCGCCCAGGCAGTGTTATATTTGAGGGAGAGCAGTGTTGCCCTCACAGGCAGGGTGTGGGGTCCTCCGCAGCGGACCCCTTCCTTCCCATGCTTTTGCTGTAAACTACATTTCTTTTGGGTAGCGGGGTGGGGAGTGATATGGGGTTTCCCTGTGTAGCGCTGGCTGTCATGCCACTCGCTCTGTAGACCAGGCTGGCCTTGAACTTGGTGATCCACCTGCCTCTGCCTCCCAAGTGCTGGGATTAAAGGCATATGACTCTATGCCTGGCCATTTGTTTTCTTTCTTTCTTTTTTAAATTTTTATGATGTTTATGTCTTTTATGTGTGTGAGAGCTTTGCTTCCATGTATATGTGTGCCCCATACTTGTGGAGTGCCAAGAAAGGCATTGGATCCCCTAAAACTGGAGTTACAAATGTTTGTCTTTTTTTTTTTTTTTTTTTTTTGGTTTTTCGAGATAGGGTTTCTCTGTAGTTTTGGAGTCTGTCTTGGAACTAGATCTTGTAGATCAGGCTGGCCTCAGACTCACAGAGATCCACCTGCCTCTGCCTCCCAAGTGCTGGGATGCTGGGAGTAAAGGCGTGTGCCACCACTGCCCAGCTAAAGAGTTACAAATATTTGTAAGCCACTATGTGGGTGCTGAGAACTAAACCCAGGTTTGCAAGAGCAACAAGTACTCTTAACTGCTGAACCATCTCTCCAGGCCCCTATAATCCATTCCTAAAATGAAAATTTTATATCTAAAGCATCCTTAAGAAAAATTCAGTTTTCAAAAAAGAGAAAGAAAGAAAGAAAGAAGGGAAGAAAGAAAGAAAAAAGAGAGAGAGAGAGAGAGAGAAAGAAAGAAAGAAAGAAAGAAAGAAAGAAAGAAAGAAAGAAAGAAAGAAAGAAAAAGTGGAAACAATGTTGAGGATATAGAGAGCTTCCCTAGTGTGTGACCCTGTGCAAAGCCCATTGTTTGATCCTTGGAACAAAAACAAATTATAAAAAAATATTTTTCTATAAGTCAACTTGGATACATTTTCCCTAAATGGTAGTTTTTCCAAAGTCTACATTTGAAAATTATGTTTGTGCTACTTAGTTATCAAAATATTTCTGGTTTTTGTTTATTATTGTTAGAGTTTTTAAGTCCTCACAGCCTAAAAGATGCTCAAAAAACTCAGCATGTATAATGCTCAAGGTTGACTAAGTTTTATTCTATGTCTTTATATATCCTGCATAATAAGCATGCGTTTTTAATACTATTTCATGTTACAATTCTGAAGAATCTCTTATATCCCCTGTTTCCATTGGCTGTGGCCAACCTTGCTCCTCCAGGTAGCAGGCAAATTGGGCATTGTGTGCCACCCCTGCCAGAGACCCCAGCACTGTGGAGACTCACACATGGACAAAGGTTTCCTCCCATGATCGGCCCCCTGAGCCCTCCTCCCTCCAGTTTCTTTCCTCAAACCTCAGAGTCGTCTGTAACCTACAGGAGAGAAGCAGGCTCAGTAGTCACGTGGTGCATTTACCCAGGAGCACTGCCGGCAGCTCGGTCAGTCACTCTTCTCCTCACACTTGGATGGAAATGGCTTGTGACTCCTTTCCAAAATCCGTTGGTCCTCAAGGGCAGCGCATTTACCCATCTGTGGGGATACTCTCTTTGTGCAAGTGCCTACAAATGTGGAATTCAGTTCCAGAAAAGGAAAACCCAAAATATTTGTAGAACAGAAATAATGGCCCCAGTTGTTAATCGATTAGTCTTTGAAAGGGTTAAGTTTCACTCAGAAATATAAGCTCCTGGATCTTGGCTTTCCAGCTGCTTCTCAACTGGTTGTCCTGTTCGATTTTTGACTGTTTAGATATTTATTTACTGAAGGAGTAGGCATCAAACCCAGGGCCTCCCTTGAGCTACACACACGCTCTGATTCAGCCGCTGCCCTTATTCTTTACCTGTACAATCTGTGCTCTGGGAAGTGATGCTATCTTTTTAGAACATGCAATGACTCATGGGGTATCTGACCACACCCTCCCATTGGCTCCCTGCAGTTTAAGTCACCCCATCAAAGCCTCTCAAGGCCCCCCTCTCTGCAGGTCATGTTTGTTTCCTACTCTTTCCAGCCTCCAGTCACACGTCCCTTCTTCATTTGCTTTGGGTTTGGTTTTGACACAGGGTCTCTCCATGTTGCCCTGGCTGGTCTTGAACTCTTGGTTCATGCGATCTTCTTATTGCCTCATTCCTATTTGCTACCGTGCCTAGCCTGCTGTTCTTCCTAAAATAAATCAAGCTTGGCTCTGCTACGAAGCCTTGAAACTTGCTGTTCCTTCTGCTCAGAAGGCTCTTCCCCATGGCAGCTGCATGGCCACCTTCATCCCAGCTGGTTACTCACTATGTACTTCTGTATCCCAATAGGAGGTACACCTGCTCCTTAGAATAACAGGGTGGCTCTTCTCCAGGTGTGACCAAGGTCTGAAAGCCTCAGGTTATCTTATCACGCAGATAACCAGAGGTATAAATCAAACTGGGACTACAGCTGGCAAACAGCCCGGGGCCTGCACACAGCCTGTGCACACATGGTGTTTTCTTCTCCTTACAGGTTATTTTCAGAGCTCTATCACCACCATACGACATAGAAAACCCTTACAGTGCCAAAGTTCAGGAGCAGCTGAAGATCACCAACCTCCGTGTGCAGCTGCTCAAGCGACAGCCCTGCCCTTGTCAGGGAAACGACTTGAACGCAAAGCCTCAACATTTCACACACTATGCAATCTATGACTTCATCGTCAAGGGCAGCTGCTTCTGCAATGGCCACGCTGATCAGTGTGTACCTGTGGATGGCTTCAGACCCGTCAAGGCCCCGGGAGCATTCCATGTGGTAGGTTAAAAATAAAACAAAACAAAACAAAACAAAAACCCAGAAGTTACCTTTGGCTTTGGGGACCATAGTCTAAGTGCCCTGAGTAGATGTCTGCCTAACAGTGTTTCTTATTTTTTCCTTGCTATCCACTCCTCTGACTCCCTCCTCAACCCATGAAGAGCTATTAACTTGTTTTCAAAGCTTCAATCCTGGAATAATAGTCAAGTATGATAACCAGATTCCTTGGAAAATATCCATGGCAGTATTTTTGTGCCATGACCTTTGTATCCAAAGTGTTATGTGAGCAGGGTTGAGAAGTTGGCATGATCATATTATTGTCACACACAAGCCATCTTTGGCTTCGGGAAATAGGGACCACTGTTGAAACTTATGGAGCCAGGAAAACAAGATCCTCAGTTCAATGTCTGGCGGCTTTGCGGTCAACCAGTAGGACGGATAGCAATTCTCTGTGAGAAGCAACCGGAACTCCCATCACCCGAAGGCAAAGCAAACCTCTCCTACTTTTGTGTTCTCAGAACACAGACATGTAGACGAAGGCCACTCATTCGTTCCTGGTGGCCCAGACCCAAAATAATCACACAGAAACTATATTATTTGCAATAGCTTAAGCATATTGCTAGCTAGCTCTTATATCTTAAATTAATCCACCTCTGTTAATCTGTGTATTACCATGAGGTTGTGGCCCACTGGCAAAGTTCCAGTGTCCAGCATCTGTCTCCTGTGGTGGTGACATGGCACCTCCCTGACTCCGCCTACTCTCTCCTCCTCTATCTGCTTGGAACTCTCGCTTTGCCCTATTCTGTGCTGCAACAGACCCAAAGCAGCTTCTTGATTAACCTGGAATTCACAGAATACAGAGGAGAATCCCACATCACAGACACGTCTTCCATCCATTTCCCTGCAATGCTGCTCATCTCCCTTTGAGACTGTAACTTCCTGAGACCAGGGGATGTGTTTTCAGGATACCCATATCCTCAGGACCCAGCAATTACCTGAACTAGAATCAGGTGCACAGTGTTAAGTGTGAAATTAGAACTCAGGTAGAAGTTGTTTTGTTTTGTTTTTTTTAATCGGCATTGATTGTCTTCGCTATCTTCCAAAACAGAAAAGGTCTCAGACATCAAGCACTTCAGAACTATTGGTGGGGATTAGAAAAAAAAAACCTAAAACTAAGTAGAAAACACTTCTTTTTTAAAAAACTTAACATTTTTCTTTACCTTTTGAAATTAATTTTTAGCTACCATACAAAGTAACGGATTTCACTGGGATATTTTCACACTTGCCTGTCATTATACTTTGGGCTTATTCAGCCCCCACCCTCCACCCCACCCCTCCCGCCTCTTGCCATCTCCCCTCCCCAGAAGTCCCTTTCATGTCACATTCATTCTATTCACCCTCTCTTTAGAGCACCCAAATAGCACCCTTTCTGCTACCCTGTCCTACACACACACACACACACACACACACACACACACTTACATAAACACATATTGTGTATGCATGCATATATAGATCTAAACCTAGATTCTGCACATGAGAGGATATGTGATATCTTTATGAGTGTGCCTTACTTTATTTAACATAGTGATCTCCACCGCCATCCACTCTTTTGCAAGTGTCACAATCTCATCCTTACAGCCCAGCTGCTCATGGTCCTCCAGGCTGGCTAGTCATGTGCACTCACTTCTTGTCATCATGTGCACTCACTTCTTGTCATGTGCACTCACTTCTTTAATGCTACACATCCCCAAGCAAAGCAAAAGAAGTAACAGCAGCAATGACCAACAAAATGGAAGAGACTTACATCAAGAAGGCTTGAGTAACTTGGGCATGGACGTTGTACAGGAGGCTGAGCCAGGAATACTGTAAGTTCAAGGTCAGCCTGGGCTACTTAGCTAGACCTTGTCTCAAAACAAAACAACTCCAAGTATCTATGGGGCATCATGTAAAGGGTAGAGTCTACAGTTTCTTCTTTATCTTGGTCCTGATGTAGGGCAGATCACAAACTGGTTACCCAGCAGGACACTCACTGTATGCTAATAGGGTGGCGGGTGTTGCTAGGGTAACTCAGATGATTAGGAGAGTGGCCAGAAAGTGATAGCAATGACTACCTCTAAAAGTGCATTCAGTTCTCCCCAGATTGCTTTCATGTAGCCAGTCGCTACTAGCTTCTAGGCCGTGAAAGACTTCTGAAATAATACGGCTGCAAACAACGAGTGAAATAATTTTGTGGATCTCAGCTAACGTTGTTTCGGGATGGCTCAAATACAAATGACCCAGGTACTCTAGACACGAACAACTACTCCAGCGGGGATGCCTAACACCCAAACATGGTTGTCAACAAAGTTCAGACCTGAGGCCTGCACAGTCGAGTCACATGAGAGGGAAAGAAAAGCTCATAACGTTATAAGCACCTTTTTGACTTGTGGGGGGGCCATATTTATAGGTAGAGCAGAATGCAGGAGGCCTGTGGGCTGCATGGCGGACTTGTGTCAACCAGGAAGAGTGCTCATAAATCTCAGTGAGTTACAACAGGGTGCACAGGTCCTTTGTTCCCTCGGTGTCTTGTCCTCCGAGCTGTGCAGAGACCTGAGCAAGAGGGCAGACGTAAGCCTTGAGGCCCCCAGCACATGGCACCGAAGGGGTCCTCAAAGAGTATTTGTGGAATGACTGACCTATTAAACAGCTGAGTACCCCTTACCAACCACCGAGTTGCCGGAATCCGGCACTCATGCGCATGCATTTGGAAGCAGTTATTTCTTTTCCTTTTAAACAGAGGTCATCCGGCTGCAAACTTTCAAAGAAACCTTTGACAAGGTATTCTTCATCCCGCTGGAATCCATAAGGGAAAATTACTCAAACTTAATGGATTTTTTTCTTAAATATAGAAACCTTAAAGTAAAATTATTCTAGACCGTATTCTGTCATCTAGAGAATTATCAAACAATAAAAGGAAGCTGGGTAACTGACTAAGAGAGGTCAGATAGTCTGGGTCAAAAGGATGTAGGGTGAGAGGCCCCGTTCTATAGGAAGATCCTGTGGGATGGAAACCTCATTTCCTGGCTTGTCTCAGGCTACTTTGAAGTTGAAATCAATTTAATTTTCAAACAATCCTACTTTCTGGCATCTTTGTAGGCTGAGTTCCAGCCACAGTGGGTTAGCTGAACTAAGTGTGTACCTGACTGAACCAGGGCAGGTTAAATCAAACCTACAGCTAGCACCAGGAAAAGAGTAGAACCCAAGACAAGTAGCCAAGACTGTCAGTCTTTGGGGATCTGGTTTCACAAAGATCTTTGCACTGTCCTTAAAACCAGAAAAACCCATAACTACTTGGCATGGAAATGGTTGAATGCAATCTTATTTTATTTTTCTGGATTTGTGAGGAGCTGGTGTTACAGGTTGAATGTTGCTTATCTGGAATACTTAAGACTAGAAATAGAAATATTCAGGATTTTTCAGAAAATCCACATATACATGATAAGATTTTCCTAAAAATGGAGTCTGAATCCAAACACAAAATTCATTCGTGTTTAATGTGGACCTTGTACACAGAGTGTGAAGATAACTTTATACAATAGTTGCGGTTCATCCATGTTTTGGCTATGACCCATCACATAAATCAAGTGTGAAATTTTGCACTTGAGCTCTCTTAATGATGTCCAGAAGTCCTGGATTTGGGATTTTAGAATTTTGGATTAGGGGTGTTTAACTTGCTTTAAATTTGGAAAAGGGGGTTGAGGAAATGGCTCCATTTCCCAACTGTTAGCTGCGTCAGTATGGGAGCCTGAGTTTTCATCTCTAGGGTCCACGTAAGAAGCCAGCCTGGGTGGCACACGTCTGCAACCCTATAACAGGGAGGCACTGAGACAGGTGGATCACTAAACCTCACTGGCCAGGCAACGTAGCTGAATTGCTGAGTTCTGGGGTAAGTGAGGGACTGTCTCAAAAATAAGGTAGAACAAGGAAGACATCCAATGTTGATCTCTGGCCTCCACATACTTGCACATACATGCACACACATGAACACTTACACCACACACATACAAAACCTAAATCCGGAAATGGTTGCCTCTTTTGACTTGCTGCGTTCTTCTTAGATTGCTTAGCTGAGCAAAATGCACATTGGAAGACTAATCCTTGAGCTCAGTGACACAGACGACAGTCAACTATCATCCCATATGTGCATGTTTGTCAACACTATTTCTTATGTGAGCGTGACTTATAACAGATTAACATCTTAGGACTTCAGAGTGATATCTGGCCTCTTACGAAATGCTGCTCTTTTATAGGTCACCTTATCATAGGTATATTCACATAAGTGTAGATCTTCTCATAGGTATGTTCATATACATGTGGCTCTTTTCATAGGTATGTTCATATAAGTATGACTATTTTTATAGGTATGTTCCTATAAGTGTGACTCTTTTCATAGGTATGTTCCTATAAGTGTGAATCTTTTCACAGGTATGGTCCTATAAGTGTGACTCTTTTCATAGGTATGGTCCTATAAGTGACTCTTTTCATAGGTGTGTTCCTAAAGTGTGACTCTTTTCATGGGTATGTTCCTAAAGTGTGACTCTTTTCATGGGTATGTTCCTAAAGTGTGACTCTTTTCATGGGTATGTTCCTAAAGTGTGACTCTTTTCATGGGTATGTTCCTAAAGTGTGACTCTTTTCATGGTTATGTTCCTATAAGTGTGACTCTTTTCATAGGTATGTTCCTTAAGTGTGACTCTTTTCATAGGTATGTTCATATAAGTGTGACTCTTTTCACAGGTGTGTTCATATATGTGTGACTCTTTTCATAGGTATGTTCATAGAACTGTGACTCTTCATAGGTATGTTCATAAAGTATGACTCTTTTCAGCACTTTTCTTCTCTATAGGAGTATCTCTTGGAGTGTAGTCCCTGAAACAATGCCATCCACACTTCCCAGTAGCCTGTGAGAAGTGGGAATCATTATGCTCTATCCCAGAGTGACAGGAACTCTGGAGTCAGGGCCCTGAGTCTGTTGAGCAAGTCTTCCAGGAGATTAGGCGCTTCAGTCTGAGGTGACTGGTTCATGAACAGCAAACAGTGTTCCGAGGAGTCACTATAACAAAGTCTGATTTTATAGACTAGAATTCTTTTTATTAAGATTAAAAATTTTAGATTTTTAAAATTTTATGTGTATGAATGTTTGACCTGCCTATATGTATGCCTGCATACATCCACATGGATGCCTGTTGGATCCTCTGACTGAAGGTTGTAAGCCATCATGTGGATGCTAGGATTCAACCCCCAGTCTTCTGTAAGTGCAACAGAAGTTTTCCACAACTGAACCTTCTCTCTGGCCCCAGGCTAGGATTCTTAGTGATGATGGTAGTGAATTAGGAAGTTAAAGGAAACGACACCTGTTCCATTTTCTTAAGCTGTGTGAGACTCTAGGGTCATTCTTTATGAAGGGAGATTCCAGTAGGCAGCTCTATGTGTCCTTCAAAAGGAATGCCACTTCCTCCCCCTCGCCCTTCCAAGATCGACTCCATCCCTTCAGCAGCTGCATTTCCCCTCAACGGTTCCTTTTTCTGGAAGGCAGAGTCAGTGACTCACTCATCAGTGTTTGCTAAGTCACTTCGTCTCGCTGAACTTCAGCTTCTATACACAAGGAAGATAACATCTGCCTTCATCCGCACCGTGAGGTATCATAAGCATGACCGTCTCAGGCTTGGGGATGCGTGCCTGTGGTCCCAGCCCTCAGGAGGCTGAGGCAGGAGGATTCCACATTTGAGGCCAGGCTGGACTCTGTCCTGAAATGCTGTCTCAGGAAAATGGACATGGACCTTGGTGGCCGATGTCTACACTAGGGTAAACCCTGCTTTCCTCGCTGTCCTCGCGCTACCCACGCGCGGCCCAATCTCAGCCACCTCCACTGCTTTGCCCGCATAGACTTCTTCCCAGTGTGGACGAAAATAAATCAGAGCTCATGGGCTGCTTGACATGTTTACAAGGCGAGGGGTTTTGTGGCTCGAAAAACTGTACTTGGCCTCCAGCCTGCTGAGAGCCCAGAGATCAGGTGACGGAAAGAACCCTTTGCAGCTGTGGAGGACTGGTTCAGTTCCTGTTTCTTTTCTAGCAGCTGGTGATTTTACAGCTGTTAGATGATGGATGGCAATGAAAAGGAACATGGAAGATTTAAAAAAAAAAAAAACAAAACAAAACACCGAAATATCCAATCCACTGGGTAACACCGGAACCCTCTGAGTGCCGTGGAGAATTGCTTAAATGCCTGGAGTTATGCTTGTTAAGGTGGATTTATAGTTCATAAAGAGAAACTCATTTGAAAAGAGGGTCAGTATTTTGACTGCTGTATTCTAAATTTGAGAACCGGTACTGAGATTTGAGGAACTATATCAGCTGGGTTTGTGGATAATGTCACCTGGTCACTTAGTTGTGTGAGGCCTACTTGAGAATCATTCATACTTCAATAGATTTGTTTGTTTGTTTGTGTGGTTTGATTTTTTGAGGCAGGGTTTCTCTGTGTAGCCCGGGCTGTCCTGAAAGTCACTCTGTAGATCAGGATGGCCTCAAAGTCACAGAGAGCTGCCTGTCTCTGCCTCCTGAGTGCCAGGATTAAAGGCAGGTGCCCCCACCACCCAGAAATAGTTTTTTGTTTGTTTTTTCTTTTTGCAACTGAATATGAGTATACTTATCCATGTTAGAACAACTCACGTATCATAAATACAGAACAGATTTAAGTTCATGGTTGCATCTTCTTTCAAAAAATTTCCTGTATTATAAATAAGTCAGAAATATCATCAGGGAGATGGAGAGATGGCTCAGGGGTCAAGCGTACTGGGTATCATCCAGGAACCTGGGTTCTATCCGAGTACCTTCATGGCTGGTTAAAACAGTCTATAACACCAGTCCCAGGGGATCCAGTACCCTCCCTGGGCCTTTGCAGATACCAGGCGCACACAAGATCCATATACATATGTGTAGGCAAGACACTCATACACATAAAGTTAGAAGAAAAAATGCTGTCTGTGAAATATATATTATCAGAAAACTAATATTTCAGGTCTTGTGGAAAAAGAACAGAAAGCTTAAAACGATGTTATTAAATGAGATGATTAAATCGAGATTTTAAAATCTTCTTTCTGCAGTAGGATACATGTCCATATTTGGAAGTGAACATCTGCAAGTCAGTTTTAGAGCCTAGCCTAGAAAAAGGAAACAAACTAGCATGAACTAAATACCAACATTAACCGCTCATTGAACGTTTGTGGAATAACAAATCTTGGGCTATCGTGCTACAAAAACCACTGAATTTAATCTTCACAGTGGCTGTAAATGTAGCATCATTGTCTTTGTCATAGAAGAGGAACTAAAGCCTGGAGATGGAGACAGGCTTCCCCAAAGCTCTTAAGGGGACGGCCACACTAAAATACCCGCCAGACTCCAAAGCTCTCTCTTATTATTATCCTGTGAAAGGCGTGACTCCACCTAGGGCTAACCTGCTACGAACAGAGAAAAGAGGGGAGGGAGGAGAAGGAGAAAGAAGATGATGATGGGTCGAGAGATGGGTTTTGGCAATGTACCATGGAATCTGAACCCAGCAAGGATGGAAGAGAGGCTACAATAGAGCACAGAGGTCAAGCATTCTATAAGGCTCTCGCCACGCACCGTTTCATGTGACGGTTGGCACCAGTTTTTGTTTGTTTGTTTGAATTTTGAGACAGGGTTTCTCTGTGTAGCCCTGGCTGTCCTGGAACGCACTCTGTAGACCAGGCTGGCCTTGAACTCACAGAGATCCGCCTGCCTCTACCTCCCCAGTGCTGGGATTAAAGGTGTGTGCTAGCACCACCTGACTTGCTTGACACACATACTTTTCTATCTATTCTGAAGATGGGAATCCCCAGAAGAGGACTGTCCTTCCTGGCCATACTCACGGAGCAGTTATTTAGACTCAAATTCTTTACACTGTTTCCCATCTCCACTTACAGGATACCAAGAAGAAAACTTTTTTTGAAACAGGGTCTTACTTTGTAGCCTTGACTGACTTGGAACTTACCTTGCAGACCAGGCTGGCCTCAAACTCACAGAGAACGCCTTTCCCTACCAAGTTCTGGAATCAGAGGTGTACAATACAACATCAGCCAAGAAAAAAAATCTCATTGGAAGGACTCTCATAGAGATAGGAAATCTATCCATTTTGGAAGGACTCTTATAGAGATAGGAAATCTATCTTTAAATATAGAGCCCCAAATTAGCACCTATCTCTTTCTCTTCCATTCATCAACCAGAGAAATAGCCTAAAGAAAAGGAAACCTTAAAAGACAGAGAGAAAGAAAGAATGCAAGTGGTAACTCTGGACATTGGATTTGAATATCTACCAAGTAAATCGTTTAAACATGGCTGTCTTTTAGGGGTTAGGGTGACGCCTGTCCCTCAGTTCAGCACGAAGAGGATTTTCTGGATCTGACATCCTTTCCTTCCATCTGTGGTCCCAAGTCGTTTGTGCTGTTGACAAAAAGCAGCTTCCACCCCACCAGCTTCCCTTGTCACACAAAGATCTGGAAGCCTTTCCATTTTGCCCCGTTAGTGTGAGACCTTTCTTCATTCACGCCGAGGTCTTGCCCTCTTGCTTCCACATCCTTGTGCCGTCGGATAGCTCTGCCAGCAGTCCCTTACTGACGAGCAGCCACTCAGGGGGATGAGGGATTCCAAAGTCTTCCCACTCAGAGGCATTAAAAAAAAAAAAAATGATCTGCACTCATGAAAGAATTCCTGGTGGGGTTTCTTTCAAGTGTTCTCACAGAATCCTTGAATGTTTGTTTATGGATCTTTAGTTGTTTCACAGCGAGGCAAGGTAAGAGGATAAAAATGCCTGAGAGCTAAGATGCTGACGTCACAGCTGCTCCTCTGAAGGTGAAACAGAGAGCCAGCGGAGACATGAGATAGAGTCTCCAAAATGTTCCTCCTTTTCACGAGTGTGATTTGAAGAAAGCCACCCCACATATTTTGGGTCAAAAACTGGGTATGTAGGAAAGCAAAAACAAGTCTCTTCCACAGTTTGAACTACTAAAAGTGGGGAAGGAAGAACACGAATTTGGCATTTCCTTTCTTTAATGTGCCCACTATAGGTAAAGCACATCTCATTTTGGAAATTTTCTCACGAACGCTTCCAGCACGGCACTCTGCAATCCATACCGTAGACAGTTGAGAGCTTGGAGCAGCACCTGCCAAAAGGCCAGGTCGCCCAGTCTCACAGCTGATGTAATGGGAGGGTGTGGTAAGTGAGAAACTATGTGGAACGAGAAAAGTTTTATGGTAACTATCTCACTTATGGTTCATAACCCGTGCCTCTATGGCATTTCATTTGTATTGTGCCAACTTTGTAAGAGTTGGAAATGTACTTCAACTTGTCCTAAACAATTTCATTCAATAAACTGCAATATAAGTCCTCATTCCCCCTTACAAAGAGAATGTTTTATTAACCAGACACACTACACATATACACATACTCACACATACACACAAATGAGTGCACACACATACACACACTTATTTTATAACTATAGAAGGTAGAGAAAATTCAAAGCCTTTTTTTTAAATTTCACTTTTGAAACTGGGTCCTGCTGGAACTCACTATACAGGTGACCCTCAACCTCACAATCCTACTGCCTCAGCCTCCTGAGAACACAGCCATTTTAAAGTACAGGGAAGCAGAGTGTATACGATATTCAATTCTCCTATAATATAACTGAGACTGCACTTGTATTACACCTTAGCAATATAAATATCTAATGCAATAAAATAAAATGTGGGTGGGATATAGAAAGGCTATAATATTTGTTAAAGCCAAATAATACTGATGTTAATAATATAGAATTCTGATATCATTTTAGCCCCTGTTGAAATAACCAGGCTAGCTAAGGATAAAACAATTATATTTTATTTATTATAAGGGGAAAAGTCATGAAACAGGAAACAAGAAATCCAAGCACAACAATGTCCCACAGGAAAAGGCACAGAGAGCGCACACACAAAGGTGCACACCTTTTTACCTGGGTCCCAGCAAAGCCACGCCTTAACTAAGACCCACCTCTTAAAGATTATTGGTTAACAAGGCTTTTCCCATCAAGCCCCCTCTCTAGTTCTTTAGATACAAAACCAGAAAAAAACCATTGATTGTCTAATTTTGGGAGTGACAAGGTCTAGACCCAAACTTTGGGCTTAAGTGACCTTCCTGCTTTGGCTTCCCAAAGAACTGGGAGTGCAGGCAGGAGCCACAGCACCTCACTGGAAATTGTGCTTTGTGTGTGTGTGTGTGTGTGTGTGTGTGTGTGTGTCTGTGTGTGTGTGTGTATGTATATGTATATATTACTAGCTTTAGAAGAGCTCAAGAGCAATGGGAGGTGATTATATATGGCCAAACCATCTGAATCTGCGACCATGTCTATCCCAGAAGTTAAGTGAGGTCGACTTGGATGGGAGGTACTTGGATGGGAGAAAGTGACTGTACTATTAATTGTTCCACTATTGAATGTGTTCTCTATGGTGCTAACAATTATGAAGTTCATAAGACATATTTGCATCTCTAAAGGCACATGGCCAGGAGGGGGATGAAGCTGACTGTGAGCGCTCACAAATTTCCAAGGGGTGGGGGTTTCACTGTGCACCAGATGAGGCTTTAGTGGGGGGTGGGGGGAGGTCATGGGAATTAAAGGGACCGCAACAGCTTTTATGTTCATGCTGAGCAGATCACTCTCGCAGTGATAGTGCGCCTGCATGGTGATTCTCTTTCGTAATTTCATTTGATTCCCACATGTAATGAGAACTTCAGTCACACAGAGCAGAGCGGTGGGAGCGACTACATCCAAGCTTTGCCACCTCCTTCCAATCTTGTGTGGAAAATTAAGAATTACACCCTTTGTCAAATAACTGGGTTATTAGAGTCTTTGCACAAAATTCCATTTATTCTTCAAGGTGCTCGCAGCCCTTCCGAGCTGGACATCAGTCGCCACGACCATCATTATTACGTCATTTATCTCACTGTATTGCAGTTAATTGCCTTCAAACTCACCTCTCCCTACCTGCTAAAATATCTGCTTTCATAGCAAAAGGTTGGCCATTTACAATATCTATGATATGGTATGTTAACAAAATTTGGATCAAGTCGGCTGTGGTGGTGCGTGCCTTTAACCCTCACACTCAGGAGGGACAGGCAGGCCAATCTCTGTGAGTTCAAAGTCAACGTAGTCTATAGAGTGAGTTTCAGGACAGTCGGGGCCACAGAGTGGGATGCTGTCTCAAAAACAAAACAAAACAACAATAAAAATTCTGGATCAATATATGACTGAATTAATCAAATGACAGTTGAAAACTAATATTTATATAAGATAATAATGTTAATATTAACAATAATGACTAGCCTTGATATATACATATATACACATATTTTTTTCTCTTTTAATCCTCTAACAAATAAATAGGGTCAATATTTATGCATCTTTATAAATAGGAAGCTATATTTGTCATAAGAGACCTTGTCTATGATTATTGAGAAGAAGAATTAGGAATTACTTGTATCTAATCGCAAATTCTTATTTCCGTTATGCCACCTGATAGCAAGAAGAGAACTCCAGAGCCCCCAGAGCAGCGGTTCTCAACCTGTGGGTTGTGACTCCTTTGGGGATCGCATATCAGATACCTTGTATATTAGATATTTACTTTATGATTCCTAACAGTAACAAAATTACAGTGATGAAGTAAAAACGGAATAATTTTATGGTGGGGGGTCACCACAACACGAGAAAATGTATTAAAGGGTTGCAGCATTAGGAAAGCTGAGACCCACTACCCCTAGAGTTTCTATATTTACATTGCTTACTGTTTTCAGTTGATTGTTATTGTGGTCTTATGAAAACAATACATAAAGACCAAAAATATATTTTAGGATCATCTCAAGAACAATAAACCCTCTCAGGCAAGCATGACAAATATTTGTAATCATGCAGATATTAGCATGACCCAGAGGCACACTTCTTCTGAGAAGACTATCTTTGGTGTCTCTAATTACTAGATTTCTTTAAAGTTAGGTAAAGGGAAAATACAAAGTTAATTTCTGATACTGTCATTGATTTTCCTTTTCTCACTTGTTTTTGTTGTTAGACCATGTGGACTGAACAAAATAATGGTCATTGGAACATTTTCATATTCCTACATATTGCACTTTTGATCATATGCCATGGTTTTCCTTAAGCTATTTTTCATATTCCTACATATTGCACTATTGATCATGTGTCATGGTTTTCCTTAAGCTATTTTTCAGGGTAGAGGTGAAATAAAAATTCTTGGAACATTTTTAATGTGATTTTTCTTGGTTCATCCAAAAACATAGTATTTTTACTTTCTAATGCATTTTAACAATAAAATTCCATCCTACCCTTGACTTCACTCATTTTTTTTCTCCCCATAAAAGGTGTGTGCACCAACACGGTGAAAGGGGATGCTCCAAAGAGGCCAGAAAAGGACATTGGTTCCTCTCAAGCTAGAGTTCCAGGCCTTTGTGAGCTGCCCCATGGGGTGCTGGGAACCTAGTTCTAGTCCCCAGCAAAGAGCAGCGAGCATTCCAAAACTCCAGAGTCATTCTAGCCCCCATAAGTTGTAGAATTTTTTTTAAAAAACAGAATAACTTATAAATATAAAGACATATATTATCTTAATTATATCATTTATCCCTCAATTTGATATAGAACACTGGCTCTGTACTAAATTTATTATAATATATTTTTAAATTCTTTTCATATTCCTTAATAGTTTCATACTATGGAAATTTGTGTTTTTAATTAAGATAAACCTTTAAATACTTTTGTCTAGGCTTTGCACTGTTTTTCCTATTAGGAAAAGAAGTTATCCTTTTTATTAAGAAAAAAGGAAAATGGTACGTTCTTGTTTATATGAGCTTATTCTAACTCAAATCTAGACAGCTATACAGTTTGAAACTCCGTTTAGCATCAGGAAATCAACCAATGTAATCTACAATACTCATTAAAAAAAAAAAAAAAGGTGGAACCTACCTCATCTTCTTAGTAGACATGGGGAAAGCGTTTGACAAAAATCCAACATCCTCTCATAAATAATGAAGAAAAGCACTCAGTAAATTAGGAATGGTGCGGCCATCCTCCACACAGTAAAGGTTATCTCTGTCAGACGGCATACACAATGGCGAAAAAACAGTGCTCCCCCTCTGCCGTCAGGAACAAGACAAGTATTCCTGTTCTCATTGCCTGTTACTTTGTGCCAGAAACTCCAGCCCAGGCGATTAGTACAGAATAAGAAACAAGACACCCGGGTTGGTAGCTTTGGAATTCAAGCCATCCCCAGTGGTACAGATAATTCCAGTTGCAGAGAGCCTGAGACCCTGCCTCAGAAAAGAAAAAATAAAACCAAACATGATGAAAAAGACTATTCAGTTATGGTGAACGATCTTTTCAACAGATAGTGAGCCAATCACAAGAATATAATTGGGAACTCCACCATACACAGTGCCAAGGGTAACTCAGAATGAGCCAACAGATCTGAGCACAGGGCTAACATTGTAAGCTCTTAGAAGGAAATATGGGTTAACTGTGACTTTGCTTTAGGGGATGGTTTGTTAGATGTGACACTCAGAAGCACAAATAGCAACAACAACAACAACAACAATAATAATAACAATCTGAGTGTGGTGACCCATGCCTTTTATCCCAACACTCAGGAGGCGGAGGCAGATGGATCTCTGTAAGTTCAAGGCCAGCCTGGTCTACACATCGAGTTCCAGGACAACCGGAACTACATAGAGAAACCCTATCTCAAAAAAACCAAACCAAACCAAAACTAAACTAAATATGTTTGAGTTCATCAAAATCAAAACTGTTGAGCAAAGGACACTATCAAGAAAATGAGCCAGGCAGTGGTGACACACACCTTTAATCCCAGCACTTGGGAGGCAGAAGCAGGCCTGGTCTACAGAGTGAGTTCCAGGATAGCCAGAGCAGTTACACAGAGAAACCCTGACTTGAAGCCCCCCACCCCTAAATAAAGGGAAAAGATAATCTACATAGAATGGCAGAAAAATCCTTCCAGACCATCTCTCTATAAGGTTCTAGTATCCACGGTGTATGTAAAGGATTCTCAGAGTTCAACAACAGAAAACCAACCTGGTTGTTCGAGGGGAAAACCCACGACCGCACGCAAAGGTTCAGCATGTTCATGGAAAGATTCTCGGTATCTTTAGTCATGTAGATGGCGGCAAATCAAAACATCCACGAGATACCACTTCACATCCACTCCACAGCTGTCACCAAGAGGATAAGCAGTAACAAGAGCCTGGTGAGGACACGGAGAAGTTGCAGGGCTGAGGATCTGCAAGCTGACAAAAGTTTGGCATTTCCTCAGAGAGCTGAAGATGGAGCTCTCCTAGGATCCAGAAAGTTTCCTCTTCCCTGCGAACTCAAGTGAATTGAAAATATGTTTGCATAAAGTCTTGAACGTGTATGTTCAAAGCAGCATGATTCATAGTCGCAAAAGGGTTGGTACCGCACAATGCCCCTCAATTGATGAACACACAAACAAAATACAGCATAGCCACAATCCGGTATTATCCAACCTCAAAAAGGAAGGTTCCAATACACACTTCAACACAGCTAGATCTTGTAAACATTAAACCATGCAAAAGAAGCCAGACATAAAAGCCCATGTTCTATTCTCTTTCTCTCTCTCTCTCTCTCTCTCTCTCTGTCTCTCTCTGTCTCTCTCTGTCTGTCTGTCTGTCTGTCTCTCTCTCTCTCTCTCTCTCTCTGTTTTGTTTGTTTTTCCCAGACAGGGTTTCTCTGTAGCTTTTGGAGCCTGTCCTGGAACTAGCTCTTGTAGACCAGGCTGTCTTTGAACTCACAGAGATCTGCCTGCCTCTGCCTCCCCAGTGCTGGGATTAAAGGCGTGTGCCACCATCGCCCGGCAGTATTTTTCCCTTTTATATGAAATCTACAAAGTGAAAAAAAATCCATAAAGGCAAAATAAGTTGGTAGCTGCCGAGCGCTCAGACTCGGGGAAGCGGGGGAGTGTGTGCTTCACGTCTGTTCTGTTTAGAGCACTGGAAAGCTCGACGTTCATGTTGGTGATTGTACAACATCTGGACTATACTGAAAACCACTGTGTTATACCCTAGAAAGATGAAAACGACAAAGTCGTTGGGAATATTACCTCACAAAGAGAACAGAGCTGTTACAGCAGTTTCCCCAAAACCAACCCATGAGGCAAATGTAGATGTTCGTAGAAGGATTTTGCACACTGGCTGTATTTCTTTGCTAGTCTTGGTCTTGAAAATGGCTGTTTTCAAGAGCAGTGTCTTTAGCTACCTGTGGTTGCTGTTTCTGGCCACATTCGGGTGACCTCAGATTTCTTAATGACTCTGTCAGAGCTGCCAAGCCAGTGCAACATTTAGGTCAGTGAGCTGCTTCTACCTTAACCTTTCATACGAGCAGGCATTTTAAAAATGCAGATTACATTTTACAGAACTCACGAAGCAACAGGCCGTTTCTTACTGTGAAGAGAGGCCTCTGAAGAAAGTAATTCAGCCACAAGAAACCTTGGAAGGAAATGTGCCCTCGCAACCAGCTTCCTGTGCCACAATCCGAGGCTCATTTATCTTAAACGAGTCAACTCCTGTGACACCCTCTGCACTGTATAGAACACTGAGTGACAACCAGACAGAGCTGTCAAGGAGGGGGGGACAACAGTGGGAAACGGGACCAAGAATGAATTAAGAAGGGGGAGGGGTGCAAGAGAAATGCAAAGTAGTCAGTAGCAAGGAATTTTCCTTTAAAATAAGCGAGAGCCGTGTGAGCCCGTTGACGAGTGTCACCGGGGTGAAAAGTACTGAGTAAGGCACCAGGTCCTCAGAGAATTTACCTGCCCCCCCCCCAAATTCATTATAAAAACTCATCTGAATCCTAAAAGACGCTGCGCAAGATCCTACTAAACCTTCCTTCAGCCTCTCGCCACTTTCTGTGCTTGACACAGCAATCGCTTACAAAATGAGTTCTCTCTCTCTCTCTCTCTCTCTCTCTCTCTCTCTCTCTCTCTCTCTCTCTCTCTCTGCCTCATTCTTGTGTAACATAGGAAGACTTAGCACCACGTGGAAAGAGGCGTGTGCTAATTCCACTCTTGCTATTCCCTCGTGAGATTGTGAAAATCCAATGGCTGTTAAGAAATTGAAATTGAGCTCTTCCCTTTCTTTCCTCAAAAGATTACATCACAAGCAGCTATCTTAAGTATTCGTGGGAAGGATTTAAAAAAAAAAATTCCCTTGCTGGCATCAGTGTTCCGAGATCGAGATGGAACTTCTGGTATTTGGGGGCCTCTTGAAGAGTCTGTCTCGTGTGCTGCCGCAGATTTGCTCTGAGAAGTACAAACCGTCAGTCAGTGTGCCGTCGAATGATGAAAGCACTTCACAGAGTGGTGCAGGCTCACAAGGGAGCTGAGTGGACTCTAGCAGCTATCCCCAGAACCGAGTGAGCTTGCTGGCCAGGCACTGGTTTGGCTAGAAAGACATTTACAGTTTGCTCTTTCCTGAGGAGCTTTCCTCTACAGAGGATTGTGGGGATTGCGGGGGAAACGTATCAATATTTATCCACTTTTATATAGCCGACTTTTGCGCTATATTCACAGTTGAAGAAACTGGAGGGTACAGAGCCAGCTTCCCTTCTGAAGCAATGAGGTCTCAGATACTCTGAAGTAGGTGTCGTTCAGTCAAGAGCATCCAACTCTTATGGCCCTTGCCTGCATGTGGATCTAAAGCCAGACAACGTTTACACACTTGCCCAATATACTTGTATGATTTAGTCAAATAACTTATCTGCAGACAGAATAATTTTTAACTTAGATCTCAGAAATAATATTTTACATCCATTGGAAGCAAAAAAATAAAATAAAATAGTTAATCTGCAAAGAAGGGGGTACTGTGGGGTACCTTCCTACATCAGTTGTGATGTGGTCTTATCTAACCACCTCACCAAAGCCTCCTGGGCGTTACAGGTTTTAGTTCAATGTCGTTATTTGCATTTTTACTAAAATGAGGAAGCTATCAGAATTATTTTTGTAAAACTATAAGACATTCAAAACCCATTTATCTTTATAAACCATATTGAAATTCTATCTTTAGAAATAAATTCTTAAGTTTTTTTTCTTCTGTTTCTTTAGACTGGGTCTACACCACGTAGCTCTGGCAGGCCTATAGCTCTCTAGGCTTAGACTGACCTTAACTTGTGGTCCTCCCTTCCACCTCTGCCCCCCCAGAATGACAGGGTGTCAGATTGTACACAACACATTCAACCCTTTTATTATTCTTATTCTTTAGAGAGAGAGTCTCATGATGTACTCCAGGCTGCTCCTGAATAGTGCTATTCATTCAATCCCCTGCCTCAGCGCCCCAAGAAGCCAAGACTACAGGCAGAAGACACCAAGTCTGGCTTCAAGTGGCCTTGAAAAAAACAACAGACAAACAAACAGAAACAAGAAGGAAGGAAGAGAGGAAGAGGAAAAATGAGAGAGGAGAGAGAGCAAGAGAAGGTGAGACAGAGAGAGAGAGAGAGACAGAGACAGACTTGAGTCTGGAATATAGCTCAGTTGGTCAAGCACCGTGGCAATGACCAGGCCCTATCTTCACACCCTAGTACCACAAAACAAAACAAACAAACAAAAAAAAAAACACTTCACAGACACAAATGTTAAATGTGTCAGAACCAGTAAGACATTATTATAACAATTCAAATAAAAATTAAAGAATATACAGATATTTAGGCAAATACAAAGATACAGAATTGCTGATGTGAGCTGTGAGCCGGGTATGGTAGCTCAGACTTATAATCTCAGCACATGGAAGGCTAAGTCTGCTTTGAGTTAGGGGCAAGCCTGGGCTACATAATAAGTCAAAATAATCATTTGCATTCTTTCAACACAACATATTCTCTAATACAACTGATTTGGCTTCTGTGGATAAGAGACATTTGAATTATTGGTTTTCTATAACTTACAGAGCTGTAAAACAGCTCAATGATAATAAAACTTAGAATTAGCCCAGAAGGCTTCCCTGGCTGGGATATTTAGCAAGTGGGGTTCCCCTACCCCATTTAAGAGTTTTTCTTCACGACTTTTTTTTTTTCCCAGCAGAAGGAATTTGACTAATTAAATTGAAAATAGGGCAAAGAAAGATCCTTCAGGGAGGAGATCCAAAATGGAGGCTATCTGGGACTCTCTAGTCCTCAACCACAAACAGAAGTCCTCCTGGTCCCTGGCCTCAGGAAGGAGAGATTTGCTTTGTTTCACTTATGTTTCTATGATGTAGAAGAGCGTCTTACTTATAATTACTTAAGAGCGCAACATTTAAATTGCCGTTTACTTATTAAAAAAAAACAAACAAACAAAAACTCATAGTATTGAGAATGAGAAAACTATACAATGAGAATAATTAACTCCTTTCATTTGGCTTTTTAAAAAACTGAGTGTGTTTGGGCAGGAATGATAACTCAGTCGTTAAGCACTGGTTGCTCTTCCAGAGAACCCAGGTTCCATTCCCGGCACCCACGTGGGAGGCTCATAAGCATTTATAATTCCAGTCTCGGGGGTCCAACACCTTCTTCTGGCCTTTGAGAGCACTGTGTGCATGTAGTGCACAGACATATGTTCAGGTAAAACACTCATACATCTACATAGATAGATGGATGGATGGATGGATGGATGGATGGATGGATGGATGGATGGATGGATGGATGG
>PVIU01017341.1:0-42254 GCA_004026605.1 Ondatra zibethicus
AATCTTCAGCAAGCAGAATTTTTATATTGACCTTCAATGTCAACTTGACTGGATTGAGAAGCACTTAGGAAGATCAGTCAAGCACAGCCCTGAGTGTGTCTGCCAGGGTGTTCCCAGAGAAGATTAGAGATGAAACCTAAATGGCTTAATTCACTGAAGGAGTCAACATTCAGACAAACTATTGGGAGGAGTTTGGACTCCAGTGACACATGCTTTGAGGCCTAGCACCTGTGGGGTTTCCATCTTGCCCTGGGTCTCCTTCCTGTTTACTGTTCCATTTTATCTCTTGTCTGCCATCATGCGATCTACACTGACAAACTCTTTCCATCACAATGGATTAAAGCCTCTGAAACTGTGAACCAAAAGAACTAATCCACCCCTCCTCCTGCTTCGAGTTGTTTCCCCCGGTATTTTGGTCACAGTTACAGAAAGCTATCTAGTGCAAATATGGTAAATCTTGAAAACATCTGTTTTTTTAATTTTTCTTTAAATGAACTGAGAACAATAAACAAAATCAATTTACTCCCCTGAGCAGGAAGCCATTAAACCTCTGCATGACGGTGCGCCTTAAGCAATATGCTGGTCACATGCCTGCTCTGTACTATTGACAGTGTGCTGGTTGTGCAAGCACAGTAAGCAGAACTGTCCCCATCAACTCTTTGGGGTCCTGCAAACCCGAATGCAAGCTTTTGATGTTATCTTCTCTGCATGGCTGGATCTGAGTAATAAAGCATACTCTGTGGCTAGCCCTGGGAAATGTGGAGAAATGTCAATATGGATGCAGTAGAGATAAGCAGAACAGTCTCACAGGACCATGCTATTGATTACCCTAAAGAGCACCTTGCCGTTGTTGGAGGCACCTTTGCAATCCACGGAGCTGGGTGGCTGTGGCTTTTCTATCACACACAAGTGGTTGGCAAGAAGTCCCAGGTGTGTGAACAGGGGAGAAACCAAAAGGGCAAAGGAATGGAAAGAACAAATGTGTCCTCTGTCAAAATCTACTGGTTGTTCCAGTTTGGATATGAAATCCGAATGCTTGGTTTTCAACGAGTGGGGCGGTGGTGGAAACTTGGGGAGGTGAAATCTGGTGAGAGAAGGTCGTCTCTGAGAGTCAGGTCTTGATGTTTATAGCCTAGTGAGATTCCTGGTACTCTCTGCCTTCTCACTATGGGAGAAATGTGAGGAGGTGATGAATCCCAGCTGGATGCTCTCTAGAGCATAAAGCCATATGCTGCCGTGTCTTCTCCACCTGCTGGACTTATGACCTCAAACCGTATGCTGAAAAATAATAACTCTTCCTCCCTTACCTTGCCTCTTGTCAGCTTTTCTGTCAAAGTGACAGGAAGAAGTAACCAATGCACTGGGTGTTGTGTGATCTTTCTTTGAACTGACACACCCCCGCTAGATAGAGGAGAGAGACACATACAACTCAGGAAGCTAACTGAATGCACAAGGTTCCAGAGACTGGTTAAACCCATGGACTCAGTGAGTTGTAAGGATTCTCTCTCTAAGGTTGTAAAAGCATTAACAAGAAATTGCAAGGAGAGAAAGGGAAGGAAAGACTCTCCATTTGGCTTAGCTGCCTGAAAAGTGAGCTGGGAGCTTAGGGGTGTCACTCTGGGGGAACCCTTCAGCTTTGTAGTAATGCTGCCACCTGAGTCGAGTCACCTGAGCAAACATGCTTATGTGGTCCCTCATGCTCCCATGACTAATCCCAATACACCCACTGACTTGTTAAGCTGAGCTTGCATAGACTCATTTCTTTGGTCTGTCATCAGTTTTCTATCTGGGTGAATTGCTGCCTGTTCATGTCTCCACAGGGACAGTCAGACAACACTAGTGTTTCTTTGCTCTCTGTGAAGAAGTTAGTACACTTGTAGCTTGGATCTTAAATGTCTTCCAGTGACTTCTTTATTTTTCTACAGGTCTACAGTATTGAGAAGTGGTGGTGGGGACTTTAAGACATAGGACTTAGAGAACTCCAGGTCACTTAGATTGTGCCACTGAAGAGGATATCAAGACCTTGTCCTTTCCTCTTGGCATTCTGGTCACAGGAATAGGCATGACGGGAGGTTACTTTGTTCCCCCGTTCTACTCCACAGATGCCTCACAACAGACCTAAAACAATGGAAATGACCAAACTATATTAAAACCTCCAAAAATGCATGACAAAATAATTTCTTCCAAAATGACCTCAAAGCTGTTGGTTATAATGACCATAAAAGAGATTATCATAAGAGTTCACAATCATATATGACTCTTGGGTGTATTGGTTCAAACTTTTGGCAATTAAAAGAACATTGAATTGGTTGTTGAACAAGAAACCATTTATAGGTAGCTTTTCCCTTCAAGATTTCATTTTCTGTATTTCAAAGATAATAATTGTCTTCTCTCTTTGCTTTTAACTCCAAATATGACGTTATGTAATTTAAATGAATATATATTGTCATCAAAGTGGAAAAATTATAGTTCATGAATTTGACAATATATTCTCACCTGAAAGTAGGATTCTGCCATTATTTTAATTATTTATCATAATTGAGGAACACTGGGGTAAAGTGAGGTGAAGAACGTTGCCCCAGGGAATCGATATCCACAAAGACACCGATAGGAACTTGCAGAGTAGCATTCCTCTTGAGAGGATTGGGAAAGAAACAGATGGAAAAACTGTTTCTGCGTCAACATGTTGCTTCTCCCTTCGACTGACTCTGGCCCTTATTTCCTGGATGTTTATTTTTTGCCCATTTAAATTATCCCATAAAATATTGACACATTGTTCTCCTTTTCTGGTGAATTTTATTTCCTTTAGGTTGACTCATGACTTAGCCACTAAGAGAAAAGTCTTGTCTTTTCATTCAGGAGGCATGAGGTTAACTGTTTTATACGTAAATTGTTCCATCTCCATTTTTATGAGAGGACTAAATATAAATTTATTTTTCCACATAATGGTCTGAAAATTCTCTTCATGAATAAAGGTAATGGTCTATGAAGTAGTTTAAAAAGCCATTCAGGAGGTTGTTTTGATTAGGTGTCGGTATTTGACTAAGATACAGTATTTTCTTAATAAGTTTCATAGCCCTTTTGAGATTCTTCTCCTCAAGGAAAGGAGAGACTGGTAAATTAACGTACAAGCTAGCACGTTAAAGAAAGTTCCAGTGGCAGGGCACAAATTATTTTATTACCACACCAACTGAGCCACAGGTACTTCACAATTCATGAACAAATTTTCCATTACTATAGAGTCATGGTTTTATTGACTGCTATAAAAATCACCATTTGTATCTTTTTTATCCTGCTGTGTTTCTATTTTATTGAAAAAGTCCTGTAACAGGTAGAGTATCAGCTCAGATTACCAAGAAATCTATAAAATACTTTCTCACTACTGTCTGTACAGATTGAAAGAACACATTATGATCCCACTGAGTCCCTGATAAGCACTGTGATTCACAGGCCCCCGTGAGCACCCTCAACTGTTAGACATCTGAGATCTATCACTTTATTAAATCATGGGAGCCTTTTACTGTATTGATTAGTTATGTTAGGCTTAATTAGAGCTCCTGGGTTATAAAATTTAGGCACATACTTTGGTCACGGCGATAAAAAAAAAAAACCCCAAAAACTTGTTATAGTCAACAAGAAACGTTAAAACAATAATCTTGGTCAATATTGTGATTGCAATGGATTGTTTTTTCCTTTTGATACCAAGACACGGTGAGTGCCTGAGGTTAGACTGGAAACAAACAGAAGAGAATGGCCACGAATTGCAGGTGGCACCAAGCCAGTTTTAAGGTTACATTTCAAAAACATAAACAGAAAAATGAAAGGAGTGGATTTTTAAATGATCGCTTTCAATGCTTTTTAATACGAATGTGGATTAATTTTTAAAATTACCAAGAATTATCTGACCTGAACCTTCCAGGCAGTAACATACCAGCTATTGTCCTTGAGTGCTGTTGTGAGGAAACCTACCCACAGTTCCACCCATGGACCAAACTGTATTAGTTACCATTCTCATTATTATGACAAAATGCCTGTCAAAAACAACTTAAACAAAGGCGGATTTGGCTTGTAGCTTGAGGTTACAGTCCACCAAGGGAAGTAAGGTGCGGCAGTAGGACCAGGAGGCTGGGGGTCATATTACATCTGGAGTGAGGAAGCAGAGGGTAGTGAGTCCCCTTCGTGAGCCTCTTCTCTCTTGTTTTACTCAGCTTGTTACTCTAGCCCATGGGGGTGGTGATGCCCACAGTCAGAGGGGGTCTTCTTTCTTCAGTTAAACCTTTCTTGAAACAACCTTGGTGAGTTTAAATCCCACCAGGTTGAAAATGAACAATAACATCACAGCCACCAATGAAAACCACATAGATATATCTGTTGTCCTCTCATGTGGTTTCAATTCAAGTAGAATCTTACTAACTAATGAGAAATGATGACTGTTTAACTATAGAGACTATATTAGAACCATGTCAATGTTAACAATACAGGTCATATGGCTGAAAGACTTTATCCCGAATAAATTCACTATTTCATGATAATATATCCTATTTTCTTGACCATATATTACTTACAAATGGTAATTGTGTGCTGGTATTAAATACCAATATTTTTGGCAGTTTTATGTAGTTACGCATATTTCGTATAGAGTTTTCAGGTGCCTGACCCCCTTTTATCCTTGTAAGAACTGTGTAAGCAAATGGACAGCTGAGTTATTTCCCTCCATTTTACATCTGGGAAAATGGATGGTCACACAATGGGATCAAAACTAAATATTAGGCAACTAACTCTTCTAACTAAGAGATTTAGCATAATATGCCAGGGCCCTTTGGTTTCATGGACAGTTCTACGAGGACTTACACCATTTGACCTCTGATAGGATGACAGAAGGAAATATGATTGTGCAGGTTTCTTTTAATTATAAAGTCAGAGAACAGTAAGGCTTGAAAAATATATTTTCATGAACTATATGATATGTGATATTTGTATGTGCTTAAGAGTTGGTTTTCCTTATGCCTGGATAAGTCTTGCTAGATGGCCCGAAGGCTTCTGTGTCTTTTGTCTGTTTTGCATCTGCCCAGTTAGGGATGCTAAGGTTACAGACACCTACCCTACTGTGACCAGCTTTTACTTACTCTTCCTGGCTTTTGTGTTCCTTCAAGGCACCCAGACTGGGCAAGTGCTTTTACCCATTGACGCAGTCCCTGCACTTCAGAATTGAACTCCCCCCCCCCAGCTATTGGAAATGCTAACAGCCCATTTTCTCTCCTTCATGGCTTTTGATGAACTACATTAATTGACGCTCTCCTGTTTTATATCATGGTTTTATTCTTTAAAATGATCCACAAAGTTTTGAAAATGTTAACCAACTCCACTATTGACTTGCTAATGATTCCAGAGATGTTTTATTTTTATTCCTGATAGCTCTTCAATTGGCAGTGGCTTCCAAAACCTAAACTTTAAATCTCATTCTTCCTGTCATCCAGATCCAAAAATAATCTCTAACTAAACACTTAAAAACCAGGAGTCAGACTGGGAGAGGGCTCAGTAGATTAAACACTTGACACGCAAATGTGAGGACTAGAATTCAGATCCCCAGCACCCGTGTAAAAGCTGAGCAGGGATGGTTGTTGACTCATCCCAGGGTGCAGGAACTGAAGATGGGGCTGCCTAGAGCAAGCTAGCTACCCACATCAACCAGAATTGTCAAGCTCCAGTTTAGTAAGAGGCCCTGCCTCAATAAATTAAACTGAGAGTTTTGGAGAAAGACTGTAGACTACATGCATGTGTGTCCTCACATGCATGGGTGTCTGCATGCATGTGAGGACACACGAAGCTCCATATATCCATGTGAACATGCATATCCCTGGTACCTCCCACATCCCCCACATATACCTTACACCACATACGATACAACACAAACATATACACACTTTAAAGAAAACAAAAGACCTCTCTATGAAGTCATCCAGTGACGGGTCTTCTAAAAGTCAGGAAAAAAAAATCCCATTAATATGAACTATTTCCAATAAATTAGATTTTGATTTAAAAGAATAAGACTGCTTAAGTGTGTATGCTTACTCGAGGTGGGGCTGAGCTGATGACAGTACCTTGTAGATCTGCCAACATAATTATCTGTCAATTAAAATGTAAGCGTGTGCATGCCAAAGGGAGTAGTTGAACATCCTACTTTAATACTTGGTAGATGTTATTTTTCCCTATGATTAAAAGATATCTCTTATAAGGAATCCATCAAAAATCCCTGTCTTTCTCAGCACTGAGATGATTGTAATTCTGTCATCATGGCGTAGGGGCATATATAAACTCCTTTTTATTGTGTCAGCCCATGGGCACCCTTGATCTCAATTGGTGTGAATCTCGTTTAATTGCCCAACTGTGGGAAGATGCAAAGATGGGCCTGTGATATTTTTTTCTTGTTCACACTTTCTTTTCCTCTTGAAGCTGAGCATGTCTCCTCACAAGAATGCCCTAATTCTGATGGCCTTTCTCTAATTAGTTATAATTCAACTACCATCCTGTCTTATATTCTGGGTCAATATTAGTAATTACACTACGTGCTTTCTGTACTTTTCCAGATAAAATTTCTTTTACCAAGGCTAATGCTGATGAGGCTGGCAACGGCTAAGTCATTCCAAACAAAAGGAGAGTTGCAGAAAAGTTAAAGAAAGATGTCCCAATTTAAGTGCTATTCTTGAGGGAAATTTCATATTTCCTAATGCCCAAAAGATGTTGGATATTTTGAGAGATTACATTTATGGTTGCTATCTGAACATAACCTGCTCTCTTGGAATGTATCTCCTTGCTTTGACACACATTTTCTCTGAGTGTTTTGTTGTCCTTGATTAAACTGTGTAAGATGGAATTACTGAGTCTTAGAGGTACTCAAATTCGTGGAAGTAGGATTGCAAGCCATCCAAGGTTTTGAAGCTGTCTCAAAGGAGGAGTTCACCTGATTGATTCATAAATCATTATCACTGAAAGTAAATTCAGGGTCATCTCTGATTCTTGGGTTGGAAACTGCCAAGTGAAGGGAGGTGGGGATGAATAACCACAGCGGCTAGCTCACTAGACCAGCAGGTCTAAGTGAGATTCTTCTATATTACATATAGGGACGATTGTCTCTCTATGTAATCTAAACAATAGCAGAAACCCAGCTAAGGAGCCAGCTGCAGCTGCTGATACATATTTGAAAGTCATAGATAAAAACTCCCCACATCATTTTACAAGTCAGAAAACAATGGCATTGAGAAGTGGTGTGGTATTGTGGATGGTCTGAACTTTGTGCTCCTCCTGAAGTCTAGTCCTTACAAATCCAGAGACAAGCAGTTTGGTGTAAACCAGTAATAGGGTGAACACATTCGCTCCCCCCTCCTCTATTTTCATGGTACTTATTTTCATTATATGTACCCCCAGGTGTGCAAATTGGGACCATGGCTCCAGTTCATCTTTGTTTGGGAAGCTTGGCAGTGAACTTTCAATGTCAGGCAAGACTTTTAATATACTATAACCGCAAGTCAGAATGACACCTCTAAGATGAGTGACAGCTCACCTCACTTGTCCCTTACATGCCTACATAAAACAGTGCTTTTCAATGGGGATGAAAGTGACTTTGCCTTCCTGGGGACAATGGGTAATGTCTAGAGACAAAACAGAATAACAACAACAAAACAAAACAAAACAACATGAAACAAAAGCAAAACTCAACAACCCGGCTTTCTAACATTGAAGGCTATGACTGTCCAGGTCAGGGATGTGGTGGAATACCTCACAGCATGCACGGACAAACCGACCCCCTCCCACCCCCAAAAGAAAATCCTTTCTCTTCAAATGCAACCTTGAGCAGGTGAAGTGCAACCATTACCTTCCAGAGGCACAGTTAATTCTTAGTATTCACATTCACTTGAAAATGGGCAGAGTATGATCTTGTTAGTTTCCTTTCTTCTATGATACCTATGTACCGGTGCTGATGTCTCAGTCTTATGTCATTTGTTTCGCTTTAGAACGAAGACGCAAGAGCAGGATTCCATTAGCGGTGCACAGAAACATTCACAGCTCCGTAGTGTTTCTGTGCGTTTGTTTTAGCATCGCGCATGAAGTTTCTGCATGGCACTGATCCTGCAGATGGAACCCCTACTGTTGCAGAGACAAAATACGGCATTTTAGAGCCGTTCCAAGAGAGGAACAAAAATGAAAAACAATCGAATTTTAAGCTCACTAGGTAGTGGGTACCCTGTGCAATTGATTTTCATCCAAACAATTTGTTCTTTAATCACAATATCAGGTCAAATATATTCCTCAGTTACATTCAGTTCTGCTTTGAAAATGGCACTACAAATAGAGGCATATCCTTGAATATATATTTTTTAATGAGGAACACTCACCGATGGAACTATTGCCTATAATCAATTATGTTTACTTAGAAACATAAAATCCTACTCTTAGGAAATCCTTACATGGACACGAATTATTCACACATGTTGTATCTCTTACTTCAGATCCATTTCCTTAGAGTCACGTTATGATGGTAGTGACTTTTTACTGCAAAAGCCTATCTACAAATTTCAATTTGAGAAACAAATTTTCCTCTTTCTAAGTTTGTATGGTATGCCTTCATAAAGAAAACTGTTTTGACATTTGACTCTCCAAATAGTTTTTTTTTCCAGATGAATGTGGTAGTCCTTGCCTATGATCCCAGCACTGGTGAGATTGAAGTAGGAGGATTTTGAGTAGAAGGCTAGTGTAGGCTGCATAGTAAGACCCTGCCTCTAAAAGAATGAAGGGAAAGGAAGAGAAAGAGGAGGGTAAAGAAGGAAGGAATGTGAATAAGAAGAGGGAGAAAATTATTTTAGTTTCTGTAAAGTAAAAAATGGTGGTTAGGGATTTTATTTCATGATTTAAAGACATTTTTCTGGTATCATACAACCAACAACTGAACAAAGTCCCACCTGGGTAGACAAAACGAATATTCTTGGCTCTGTTACCCAATCACCAGGGGATCTGGTTGTCTTGGAGAGATCATTTTTACAGTAGATCAGATGGTATAGAAATAGACGATGCTGTCGCATCCCAGACCTCACCAGTGAAAGAGAACACAAACTGAGAAAATTTGAAAAACTGAAGCGCTTCATGTTCAAGATTTATCCCAGTTACCATCATTTCTTAAGGCTGTAACGAAGTCAGTTGATTTTCCACACTCTGAAGAGCTTGAGCCATTATCTTACCCACTTCTTGTCCAATGATGATTAGACGTGTTGAAAGGACACATTTTCATTTTCCCTCTACACAGAGTTGTTTGGACAATTAGTATCACTCTAAACACTGAGCTTCTCGGAGGCCGTTTGCTGCCTGCTCAAGATTCCCCGTATGCTAGGTGGAAGTTACTGTCCAGTCCTAGCTTTTCTCTTTTCACACAGGGAATTTACAAGCCGAGAGTACTGGATAAAACCAGAATTAGTGGAAGAAAGATGGAGAACAACAACAACAACAAAATCAATAAAATCTGAAGTTTGGAAATCAAAGTTTCCTAAGAAATTAGAAAAGGCCTGGGCAAGGAGAATGGAGAATTCTTTTCAAAGGCATCGCCACACTCTGGGCTTCCATTCCTTTAGAATGTTAATTACAGTCTTTACCTTGGCATTTTGCTCTCATATCAGGGAAGCAATTACTGGCCTAATTCAAATTCATAGCAGCCATTAACAATGAACAAACAGATACATTATTTTAATTCCATTTGCTACTTCCTTTCTGCTGATGTATTGACCCATGAAGCCTTGACTGGATGTCCTGTAATTGGCATTTGGCAAAGGTTGTTGTCATCATCATCCTTCCCATATCTGAGTATTTATGAAGTACATATTGCGCACACAACACCTTGCAAGGGCAGGCTGCTCAAAGACCATGAGCCAGAAATAGCCTTTGCTTTTACGGAGTTTTTATAATGATGGCTTTATTTTTTTTCTCACATAAAAATGTAGTATAAGAGATTCTGTGTGTGTGTGTGTCTGTGTCTGTGTGTGTTTGAAAGGGTCAAAGTCCATAATGACCCAGTAAGAGGGTCATTATTTCTCAATTTAAATATATTTTTCATTCTTCCGCCTGTTTTGTCTAACAGTGTTTGTTTCTTTTAACTTGTTTAGACCCGACTCTTGTGTAATCCATGCTGGCTTTGATAGTCTTGCGTTGCCAAAGCTAACTTTGAACACCTGATTCTCTTGTCTCAGCCTCCCCAAGTTCTGGGATTGCAGGCATGAGCTACCATGCCAGATTTTAAATATTTTTAATAATTCTCAGTCTATAATTTTAATCATATATATAGAAATGTATTCCTGCCTTGGTAACATCTTTTATATCTGGCTCCAAGGTAAGATCCTCCCCCAAAAGAAGAAAACGAGAGAAAGAACTAAGAGGAAAAAAAGAATAAGCTCTAATATTTTTCTGCTATGAATCCTTATGATAAATATTCTCTTTCATTTCATTACCTTTTTATATTGATATTATTGATGTTATTTCTGATAGGTTTCAAGTTAAAGGTGTTTTATATGTGCCAAGTCCTTCTTTTGCTTTTACTTCCACTGTATAACTTAAGGCCCTTTTCTTGTGTGTGAAGGTACCAACCAAACATTAATTGGTTTAGGAGGTCCTTCTGTCTGTGTGCTGCTTTCATTGGTTAATGAATAAAGAAACTGCCCTGGTCTATTGATAAGGCAGAACTTAGGTAGGTAGGGAAGATGGAACTGAATTCTGGGAAAAAGAAAGCAGAGATAGAGAGCCGACATGGAGCCGCAGCCAGAGTAAGACATGCCAAATTTTTGCCAGTAAGTCACTGCTGCATGGCGATGTACAGATTAGTAAAAATGGGTTAAATTAAGATGTAAGAATTAAACAATAAAAACCTTGAGCTAATGGGCCAAGCAGTGATTTAATTAATACAGTTTCTGTGTGGATATTTCGGGGCTAAGCTAGCCAGGCGGCTGGGACGAACAAGCGGCCCCTCCTTGCAGCAATTAATCAATTAGTTTGAATAGCAACAGTATCTGTGTCTCCCACACGATGTTCTCATGATCAAAGGCTTCTGGAGTCTGAATATCTTCACTGGTAAAACAGAATGCCTTCTGTTTCTGAGATTTAACATACATGTTCATGTTAACATATACATGTAATACAATGTTTCTAAGCTCATGGGCTAGTCTATTGATATATACATATATATATAAATATGGAAAAGATACTATTTATCCTTGATTTCCCTCCTCTGTGCCCTTTGATTTTAATCTGTGCCCCAAGGACTCAGTGTTTTAGTGGCAACTCCTCCCTCACATGAGCTCCTAATACTTTCATTTACATGAAGATGCCTGCTGCCTCAACAGTTGAAGTATCATAGATCCATCACAATTTATATTAACAGTATATACGAATCTGCCATCTAAAGCAGATGGTATTAGGTCCATATCTATTCTCTCTGCTGCTCTGAGTACACAAATTTAGACAGGATTAGAAGTAGATTAGACCATTTTGCTAAAAGGGACAAGGGCATAGATCACTAAGGCACAGATAACTAAGGATTAGACCATGTTTTAAAAGTCAACACAGGCATAGATAATTATAATTACCTTTAGGTGTTTAAAGCTGTGAGAATTGACCAAGCTAAATATACAGATCAATGAACAAGTGAGATAGGTTGGCCATTTTAATATAAGCAGACTAACATAATGGGTACACACTGGCCTGCCTTTTGTAATAACAAACAGGTTTCACATTTGGGCAAAACAACAGAATATTCGTAGCAGTCACACAGTCCACCAGATTCTTAGTACACTGTTTATCTCTTTGTTACCAGTGCCAGTGTCAATGGTTTCTCTTGATCACCCAATGACCTGAGTTGGCTCTCCCTTCTCTATCACCAACACTTTTTTTTTTTGGTAAAGATTTAAATTGTAAATGTGTGCATGTCTGTGTATCTGTGTGTGTGTGCATGCCATAGGAGAAGGCTTCAGATCCTCTGCAAATGGAGTCATACATTCTTGTGAGCCATCCAATGTAGGTACTAGGAACTGAATTCTATTCTTCTGCAAGATTATGGTGTATGCCCTTAAACACTGAGCCTTCTCTCTATCCTTCACCTCTGTTATTTCTATTTGCTGCTCCAAGACATGGAAAACACCCCAGGTCTTTTTACATGATAAGAACACATGCATTCTCCCATATTCAATCCAGCAGATCCTTTTTTAGTTCTTCCCCTTCTTCAGTGCAAGGTTTCTCTTAGCATGTGCTCTGAGTGAAGGGTGAATGGAAGAGATTGAAGAAGATTTTTAGAGCAGGAACAATATTAGAATCAGGAGTAGTATATGACAGGGAGCAAAAATAATGTAAAACCCATTTAAATGATGGTAGTGTGAGAAGCAGGCCTGCTTTTCATCCTGGCCGCCCGGCTCCCAGCCTCCCAGCTAGTTTAACCCCCGAAATAATCACACAGAAATTGTATTAAATAATTACTCCTGGCCCATTAGCTCTAATTTCTTATTGGCTAATTCTTACATCTTAATTCAACCCATTTCTCCCAATCTGTGTAACACCATGAGGTCGTGGCTTACTGGGAAAGATTCTAACCAGCGTCAGTCTCAGGCAGGAGCTTCATTGCGTCTCTCTTTCTCTGCTGCCTTCTTCCTCCTAGAATTCAGTTCTGTCCTCCCTGCCTATCTAAGTTCTGCCATATCAAAAGGCCAAGGCAGTTTCTTTATTCAACCAATGAAAACAACACATAGAAAGAAGGACCTCCTACACCAAATGATTTATTGACACATTCAATTGCTTATCTATCTTCTCATTCATGAAACAAAAATTGTCAAGCTTCTCCTTTGAACTAAATTAAATGTTTGCTGTGTGGGGGCCAAGATAAAGATAAATAAGCAAATACATGCCTTTCCTTCATATGCAGTTGACATGGCAGATGTATCAAAACAACATGATTTTTCCACTACTACCAGGCAAAGTAGATGTAGAAGGAACCTTGGCATAAGGTTGACTTCCTGAAAACAGGTCCGTATGCCACAGAATATTCCATAGAACAAATAAAATGGGACATATTATTAGTCAAACTTACAAGTAAATTGAAGAACTAACTCTATCCTGAGTTGAGAAAGGGGGGAGAGAGAGAGAAAGGGCAGAGAGAGAGAGAGAGAGAGAGAGAGAGAGAGAGAGAGAGAGATAGTCTGACAACCTCATGGGGAGTGTCTGACTCCCAGTGCATCATGGACTTCTGAACCCCTAAGCACCAAGTTACTAAGTGGGAAGTTTCAGGTTTCATTTTAGACTTTTGTGCATAATTTTAGATGAACTTTTTTTTTTTACCCTTTCTACTATTTCTCCCTCCTTCTCCTTGAAGTTCAAACACAGCCTTTCATTCACAGTGCTGGATTCAATGTTTTAAATGCTAATGCTTCAGGAGTCATCCCATTGCTGTGGAGGTCTGACCCTGAGCTTTCCTAACTCTGTAGAGACAAGAAAGAAGCCTTCTGAACCAGAGGAGCTAGAAGAAAATGGAACTCCTACATTCGTACAACAAGAACGCTTCCCATACATGGGTTTGAGTCTTTGGAGAAGATGCCAGAAAATATCTGGATTAGCTAGGTAGGAGAGACAAATTGGGGGCGGGAGATATTCTTACACATGGTTCTTTGTGTCCTGCTTAGTAGATCTGGAGGTGGGTGGGTGGATAATGGAAATGCTGGCCTTCACTTGCCATTATAAACTATGTGTACAGTCCTGACAACCATGATGTGTGAGTGCAGTATGGACAAGCAGTGAGTGCGGAGAGAGATTCTAGGTCACTGAAGTCCAATTATCTAGCTGGAGATCTACAGAGAGATGAGAGAGGACTTCAGCAGTAGAGTATTTGCCTAGCACTCACAAAGCCCTGGGCTCAATTCCCAACACCACACAAGTTACAAACAAATGAATTAATGAGGTAAAATAGAAAAATGAAAAAACCCACATCCTTTTGTGGGTTTGAGACAGTGTAGCCCAAGCCTACCTGAAACTACAAACTGGATTTGAGCTAATGGGAACTCTCTTGCCTCAAGCTCCCGAATGCTGGGATAGTACTGAGAACCACCATACACAGCTTAACCAAAACAAAACCAAACAAACCCAAACTCCAGCTTACAAAAACATCACAGAGAAACTTGCAACTGCTTTTCCCTGCCACGGGCCCTGATCATCAGCCATTTAATTTTGCAGTTTCAGATGAAGGACCCCTTGATGTATGTTTGATTATTAATTATTATATTATTGTTCATTATTTCTGAAAAGTAATAACATGTTTAATAAAAATCTGAGCTATGATAATGAAAATCATTTAGATAATTTCAAGCGTTTCAACCTCCTGAGGTCTTCAATTTGATTTCTTAAAATACAGTAGGAACTTTCTAATTCAGACTAATGACAGAGACCCTTTGTGAATTACCAAATTTTGCAGTTGAGTGGGTATGCAAACAGACAGAAAAAAAAAACCCATACCAGTGAAACTAAATCAGACAATATGCTTTCTCCATTTATTTTGACAATGGTGGCTCAGATTTAACAGTCTATGATAAAACTTGTCCATATGTATTGCCACTGTTTCATAAAGATAATGAAGTCTTGGTAATCAGAAATCTCACTCTAGGACTCACACATTAAATCTCTGCTCAGAAATGGCATTGGGACTGCAGGGGTTTCAGATAATGATATGGCTTACAGAGTACTGAAGCAAGAACGAGGGACTGTCTGCTATAAATGCGGCATGAGGGACAAAGGAAAGGCTATTTTAAGAGTTACCATTCAGCATTATTATAACTTTTTTCTTAGCAATCACAGATCTCGAGGCAGAAGGGATTTTCTATATGTTCTTTTGTGTGTCCGAGTGCATGTGTGTATATGTGTATATAGGTACACTCACCTGTGTGTGTGTATGTGTGTGTGTGTGCGTGTACATGTGAATGCAAGTGTGCATGCCTGCACGCTTGTGTTGACTTCAAGTATCTGCCTCTATGTTATCTATCTTACTCTTAAGATAGGGTTTTTAACTAAAGCAGAAGCTTGTTGTTGTGGTGAGAATGGCTGGGCAGTGACCCCCTAGGAGCTACGTGCCTCTTACCCAGTCTTTGGGTTATAGGTCTGTGCCACTAGGCTTGACATTTTACATGGGTATTGGGGTCTGAACTCAGGTCCTCGTGTTTGCACAACAAACACTTACTGAGAGATCTCTCCAGATTCCCACATTTTTTTTTGTTTTTATTCAACCCTCTAGTGTACTAAGCTGCTCCATTGCCAAATAATATGATTCCCCTTCTCAGAAACAGGGAGGCCTAACTTGCATGCAGTTTTTCCCTGATCTGGGGAAGAACTAGACAAGTTGGTGTGTTTAAAGGCTCAAATATGTAAGAGCGATAGTGGGATTCAGAGCCTAATGCTCCTGTGTTTTTCCTCCCATCATTTCATAATATCTTCTCCTAACCTACCTGCTGTTAAGGCTGCTGAATGGTCCCCAGCCATGGCTGTTCAACAGAATCAACGAGGGAACTATTTAAAAACATTTCCCATCTTGTAGACATTCTGCTTTAATTTATGTTTAAGATCCTTGGGGAGATGTGGCGAGTTGGAAGTCATGCTTTTGCACAGAAGTTAGCATATTCCGTGTTTTTAGTGGGACCACAGTGGTAAGAGGTGTCAGATATTGAAGGAGTGAATCTGGATGTAGCTGTACTGTTGGCTAAATTGAGCTCGTGCCCTATAAAGGAAAGTGGGTGAAGAATGTTATTGCCTGGGAATCGGCAGTCCTAGCTTTGAATTCTCCCACTACTGACTAGTTGTGTGTTGTTGTTGTTTTGACATTTATTTAAGGTCCCCCTACTCAGGACTCCTCATCTATCGCTACCAGAAAAAAGTATTTGTGATGGTCGCTGTAATTGAATGGGCTATGACCAATTAAGATCTATTCTGGGCAACAGTATGAACCATGAGGTGTCCAGTTGCTATTCTTTGGGATATATAGGTTATATACAGAGGGAGCAGAGGGCACTGTCTCCCTGTTCCTCCAGCGTCTAAGAGCGACCAGGCTGGAACCCTCAGGAGATGACGGGATTGCTAAAACAGCTTGTCCCCTTGACATAAACCCTGTAAGTGGCTCTTAACCGAGTTGGCTTTATAGGACCTTTGACTTTTTACCTATTTGGAGGAAGTCTGCTTGCATGGGGGGAAGGTCATAGAAATAATGCTTGCATTTAGAGAGAAGTATGAGCTGGGACTGTGGCTCAGTGATTGAAGCCTGACTTAGAACGTGTGAGGCTCTGGGTTTTATTCCTCCCATGAAAAATAAAAACAAACTATAAATCTAAATATAATGCTTGAGTTTTTTTAAGTTTTAAAAAGTGTGCTACTTTTACTCTGTGTATGAGTGTATCTGTGTGCACACTTGGCACAGCATGCATGGGGGAGTCAGAGGCCAATTCCTTCCATTATGTGGTCACAAAGATTGAACTCAGCTGTCACCCAACAAGCCATCTCCCAGTCTTCCTCCCATAGGGTTTCATTTACTTCTGGCTGGCTTCAAACTGTCTGCATAACTGTGGATGACCTTGAACTTCTGATCTTCCTGTGTCTGCTACCCCAGTGCTGATAATACAGACACACACTACTGCTCTGGGAACTCCTTCAGCCAATGATAGCCTTTAAGATACTGGTCCAATTTGGGCGTGGTCACATGCAGATGTAAAAGTGTGTGTGGGCCCCTTGGCTGCTGGATTCAGCTCCAGAGCACTGCTGATCTGTGAGTCTACCCCTAAACAAAGAAACCTTTATTATACTCCATTCTGGGCTAGTGGGACTACTTTATTATAAACTGCAACACACGATCACACCTGCATTATGCAGAGCTGGGGAACAAACCTGGAGCATTCTTGTGCTAGGCACATACTCAACTAACTGAACAACACCCCAGCCCCTAGAATACCCACATTCTAATGAAATTCTGTCAACAAAAATAGATTTGATTTCCTTTAAGGCTAATTCTTAAAACACTTGCCTATTTGTGGATGCAAAAACTGTAGAGACGTAAAAGGGTTGGTTAAAGTGCCCCAATATCAACATGGCTGAAGTGATTGGTTTGTATTGGCTGAAGGAGGAAACACACTACAGCAACATTAAACCACAAACACGCATAGACGAAGAGATACAAAAAGCCAACCAAATGAGTTGCTGTGGCCTGGCTCAGTGTTTTCCCAAGGCCTCTAATTGGGGTGCCAGCACAAATGGAAAAGGATGCAACTTCTCTTTGTCCTCAGCCCATGCGGCATCTTGGCTGGCAAAATTTGCCTGCTGGCAGCTGGGACTATTCCCAGTCCCTTCCCTCTCCTCCTTGCTTTGGCACAAACACACTGGGGGTAGGCTGCATGGGAAAACAAAGCCAGACCACAGCAACACTCGCATATCTTTTGCTTATTGTACCTGTATCCTGTGCGTGTTCCAAGGAAACCTGCAAGCTATAGCGTTTGGATATCGTCGAAACGGTCTGTCCTAATTTGGGCGCTGTGGTAACAGCATGACTGAAACTTAACAGTTGCAAATGGCTGACAACTCAGCTCTGGCTGATAAGAGGTTGATGGGAATCTGATTTGATAGGATGACCCTTCCTGACATGTGAACAAAGAATCCTGCATATCTATTTTTAACCAGGCTCTAGAGACTTCTAGTAATTGACATTTGGAACTGAGGCTCATATTTGTCCCTGTTCAGGGGGATATTTGCATCTTTCTCTGTTGGAGTTCCCTAGATCTAATCCTTCCTAGCAGCTTGGGAAGGCATTTGGTGCTGGCTTGGGCTGCTGGCTCACAGAAGGCAGCTCTTCTCTCACACTGGGGCACTCCCTACAGCCTGCCTATATTGCCAGTGGCTGAGCCTTTAAACCTGAAGCCTGGCCTTTTATTCCAGTGGGAATGAATTCCTACTTTGTGTTTCTATAAGTACCTACAGTGGTTGAAGGCTGCTGTGTGAATAAATGGATGGAGGATTGAACTGATTGTGTGTGTGTGTGTGTGTGTGTTTGCTGGGGACAGAGCCTAGGACTTTGCACACACCAGGTAAGTATTCTTCCACTGTACTCAATTACACAGCCCCAAGTTTAGATTTTATGGGATTAGTAAGACAAAGTGAGACAGTGTGGTTTAGACACTGAGTTGAGGGGCCTGGCAGAAGGAATAATGAGGCCAGCACTTGGTGTTTGCACATCACATCTCCGACTCCGGCAGGAGATGAGAGTGAACAAATGGCGGTATAAAGAGCGAGTCGTTCTCCCTCTCTCTACAGTGCCACTCATCCCACAAGATCAGCTTCCCTGTGATAGTCTCTTATTCTGTCTCTTCCAGAATTAAGCCTCTTCCCATGAGAGGATTCAATGATTAATCCACAGTGAGTTATAATCTACAGATCTGTATGCTACTGCTTGGAGTCCTCTTAGCATATTAATAGGAAAAAAGCCTGAAGCTAAAGGATTCAGTCCTTTATCTGGGGATGCCACATGTCCAGTGGGGTTGATATTCTCAGCTAAAGTTGGAGGTGAAGCTTTTCCTGAAATGTCAGCATTTAAATATTTAGGGTTCTGCTGTTTCTATAGCAATAAGATGAGACTCCCCTAAATGGGAAGCAGAGATTTGTAAAACCCGAGATTTGTTCAAGATGTCATTCTAGTCCTCAATATATGTCACTGTGGTTGTCTAGGAATTAAACCTCTCCATTCCAGTGTAAAAGCTGGAGTAGGGACCTGGGGAGATGGCTTAATGACTCAGGTGCTTGCTGAAGCTTGAAGACCCAACTTCAGATCTCCATCACTCATGTAAAGAAGCTGGGTATAGTGGTACGCATCCATAATCCAAGTGCTATGGGCTCAGAGGCAGGGGATGCCTCTGACCTCACTGGCCACTCAGCCTAGCCAATCAGTGGGCTAGCACCAGGTTCAGGGAGATCCCATTTCAAAACTATGGTGGATAGTGATGCACGAGGTCGTCCAACATTGACCTCTGGGGAGGGGGTGGGGCAGAGGCAGAGACAGAGACAGAGACAGAGAATAAAAGCAGAGTATTTTACAGGGCTTTGAAAGCACAGAATCCCTATAATAGCCAGCAAGGCATCAGATTTTAGTCTCTTTCTGAGAGTCTTTCCTCCCCTACAGCACCCATTTTGTCTGGCCACTTCTTAGGTTTTCAAACACCAAAGACATTTGTGGTTAGATTGTCATCTCCTCTGAGTTAGGATGTGTCATGGGCCCATCTGCTGGAGGGTGCGTCTCACAGCTCAGTACTTTATTTCCACTCTATTCCTACTGCCTAGCTAACCCCAACCACCCTGCACATGCCAGATCAAATGTCATTTCCACTTTCAGATGATTTTTTTTGACCATTGAGAACCATCTTCCTTATTCTTACCACTTATAGCCCTGAGACTGTTTGCAATTATACTTCACTTCGTGCCTCTGTTCTCTAATTCCCAGAACACCCCTCTCTACTCGGTCAAAGACTGCGTGGGAATGGCTCACCATTGGCATCCCCAGCTTTTCCATATTTCCTGACACAGGGGCAGAAAGAAGTCACTGCCACAGGGTGAGTCTAACTCTGGGGCTGACTGTTACGAGGGTACTTACTCTATGATCATATGGGAAATGACACAAGTGGACTAATCTTCAAAAACACCTTATCAGTTAGACATTGTGGTTCATGTCTATAATCTCAGTACTAAGGAGGATGGGAGGAGGAATATTGCAAATTCGAGGCCAGCCTGGGTGGTTGAGTGAGCCTCTGTCTATAAACAACAACAACAACAACAACAACAACAACAACAACAAAAACCAATATGCATAGACTCTACCTGTTCAGCACCTCAAGTGGCAAAACCATGTATGATTTTCTTTGGTAAGTTTGGTATGGATGTATGTATGAATACACAAAATGTATAATATAATTGGGATAGATTTAAAAAAGATCTTTTGTATCTACTGTTATATTTGCTCATGAAAAAAGTCTGTGAGGGGGATTGTGGGATGCTCAATCAGTCAGAGGAGGTATGAATTTGATCCCCAGAACCCATGCAAAATGGCTAGGTGTGGTGGCATGCGTTTGTTAATTCTAGTGCTCAGGGGTGGCAATAAGACAATCCCAGGGGCTAGCTGTCCAACCATGCTAGCCTTGTTGATGTGCTCCAGGCCAATGAGAAGTCCTGCCTTAGGTGAGTGGGACAAATTCTCAAGGATAACACCCAAGATTGTCCTATGGCTTTCACATGCACATACATATGTGAAGAGCACTGTCATACGCACTTGTACTTACACACATGCATATACACATTCAAGAAACAAAACCCAAGGTGTTTTATTATGAGGAAATTAAAGTATATATATATATATATATTTA
Organism: Ondatra zibethicus; assembly: GCA_004026605.1. NCBI lineage: Eukaryota > Metazoa > Chordata > Mammalia > Rodentia > Cricetidae > Ondatra > Ondatra zibethicus. The sequence continues at coordinate 20,448 of PVIU01017341.1, forward strand.
TGTTTAGTTATATATACAATATGTTTAGTTATATATACATTACACAATTATGGATATTATATAAGAGTCTAGCATGTAAATTACATTATATACATATAATTTACTAGTCTATATGATATATTATAATAATATACCATGCTGTCTATGTGTGATAATATGTACAAATATAAGTATATGCGTTCACTATCAGGATTATTTAAAAGACAGAAATCATTACTGGGCTTCATAATTGAGAGTGATGCCTAAGATGGTGACAGCTTTACATGAGCGCTGCTTAAAGGGTAGACTCAGCTTAGCTGTCCGACTGCCTTGTGGAAATTCTTCTTTAATTTTTGCATCCTCATGTTTTGGTATGTCTAGGGATAAAACCCGGAGCGTTGAATATACCAGGCAAGTGTTCTACCCTTTGTTATTTGCTTATGATAAAAATAGTTGAGTGTCTTGAGAATTCTTTTATTACCAACTTTGCTGTAGAACAAGGGAGACTGAAGCAACAGGCGGCTGGGAAACCGCTGAGCCTAAGTGTGTCGTCTGAGGAGCTCACTTTGAGATAAGAGCCAACTCTGATCCGTGGTTCTGTTGAGAAGACTATTCTTGTACAGCTGCTGTAAAAGTAAATGAACATACAATTTTGAGGAAATGGGGTCACTTCTATTCCTTCTTTCTGTTCAGAGACAAGATCTCACTGTGTTGAGGCTGGCCTCTAACTTGTGGGCTTCCTGCCTCAGCCTCAAGTGGTGGGTGCCCTTTCACACCGACCCTGAGTTTCTCCTTTTCAATGTAGGAAGAACATTCAGGAAGAACGAAATGAGGCAAGTCATGTTCATCATTTGCTTTCATCCCATGCGTTGTTGAGCACTTTCATTTGTTTATTTTTTCCTTATTTAATTCTTCCCCATAGTGAGATATGAAAATACTACATTTTTTAGATATTAACTCAAAGAGCACAGAAGCCAGTTATCATTCATAAAGAAAGAGGAATAGCCTAACCTGTGGAAGCACCTAACATTCCAAGCTACTTAATCAATTGTATTGGGTTAAGTTCTCTCCTGGAATCTTATAGGCTCCCTTAGTTGACCTATCGCTGATTGGTTGTCTCATCATATTCTACAAGGTCCTAGTGTATATGTAAGGAAAAGGCTCCATCAAACTCAGGCTTACCTCCAATGGTTATTATTTTATTTCTGTCCTCTCAAATTCACATGTTGTCTCCATGGAGGTGGTACTAGAGGTGGGACATTTAGAAGGCATAAGGTCATCAGGGCTCCAATTCTCATGTTAAAACCAATGGTTCAATAAAAGGGTCCCTAAACATGATCAGGCATATGTAGTGTGGCATGGTAATAAATAAAAAAGGATTGCCAGAAAGATAACCAGTCCCACTCCACTGTGTGAGGACTCAGCTAAGATCTGTCAGTCTACAAACTGGAAGAGAGCTTTTGCCAAACTTCAGTTCTACTGATACCACGAGCTTGGTCTTCTGGGCTCATATGGCTGTTATTAGTTAATAATAACAACCCCAGAAGACTAAGACCATTGTCACTGATGCCTGTAGAGCTGATCTCTAGAGGGCTTCTGCCTCTTACCTCTGGCCCTCTGCAGCTCTCAAGTACACTCTCACTGAAGTGGGTTGTGTGGTTCTTCTGCTTATAATGCATAGCTTCTCATTCAAGGACTACTTGGTAATTTACCAATAAATCATATCTCACTTGTCCTGCAGAAATCCATCACCATGCTGGTAATTCCCAGGCCTTGCTATTGGTCCCAGCTTGTTACTTATTATACTCTAAACTCTTCTTGTATGTTTGATGTCTTCTAAAGTTGTCAAATGTTTCAGTGGACAGCAACTTTTTGGCCTCATTCCAAAAAACTGGTGTCACAGTAATAGTATATGGCTTCCATAATATCATCGTCTTAAGTATAATTCATTATTTAATCTGTACAACCACAGAAATTTTATCTGCAAAAAGTTGGGACAAGAAACAAAAGTTTCCTACAGAAACTTAATTTAGAGAAGGTTGAGATGGGGGTTTATGTCTAGGAGATCTGTCTTTAGGCCCTGTGCTGAAGCCATTTGGGCATCTGTGATTTGTTTTATCACGTTGGAGCATTTGGGACATCACAGAAAGTGTACAGAGGATGGATATGTATGGCATCTCTTATTAAGCTTGTGTAGATAATTTTTTTATTGTATAGGTTGATAGACTAAGAAACATGTTTGTTTCCAACACAAGATCATTATCGCTTGGCTCACATCAGCTCTTAAGGGCGCCACTTGTAATTAGGGACATCCTCTCACACTTGGCTAGCATTTTTCTTTTTAAAAATATTTGCAATTATGAAAAACAGAGAAAAGAAAGTTGTGCATGATTATTAAATTTTGTTTTGAATCCTATGCTTTGCTAAGTGCTTTCATAATCAATCGGTCAAAAGACAGAAAGGTACAAGGTTCTGGGAACTTCCAGTATGAGGGCAGAATCTACTGAGGAGGAATGCCCTATGGAAGTAGTGAAGAGAAGAAGGAAAGAAAGACTTTGGGAGAAAATGATAACGGAGATGTCATAGCACTGACTGGAGACTGTAGCTCCACTCTCTGCTTGCACACTACAGGGCTGTAGATATAACCACAGCTCAAGCTGCAGTCTTGTCTCTGTGACCCTGTCACAGCTCCTGGGTGGAGGCCGTCTATGATGCTTCACGTTCTCTTCACTTGTATTTCTCAAACGAAGTAGCCTGGAGAATATTTTCTGTGGGGTTTCATATTTAAGTTCCTGATAAAATAAGTTCAGTAGGGAAATGTTATTTATTGGTACAGGATTTTGTTAGCATATATGTATTTCAATCAACCAGTAGAATAATGTGGAACGAAACTCTACTTCTGTTTAAAGTCTTTCATTAACACAGGCTGTCCACATGGTAGTAGCTATGTACACTCAGCTATTTGTCAATTTAGGTTCTTGGGGAAAATTTGTTTTCTGCTATGGTGATTTGAATACTATCTCTGGGGTTTATTTAGGAATAATATCATTGCCTAAACCCTAGAATATCTTTTAATAATTATAGTGAGCATATGTGTTTTAAAAACACAGTATTATGAAATATATTAAACGAAAGTTTTAATTTTTCATGAGGCTTTATAAAATATACTTTTATAACCTTCTATATTGAAAGGTTATTAAATATTATGGCATTCAAAAAGTAAAGCATTCATTTTCATACAACTAATTATTTAACAATGTACTGTTTTTTATTTTTTATTTTTTGGTCTGTTTTATTGAGACAGGATCTTATGCTTCCCATTTGTAACCCAGGCTGGCCTTGAATTTTGGATGCCCCGCCTTTGCTTCCCAGGTGTTAGGATTATACATGGACCCCACTATACTAACAGATTCAATTTTTAGGTAGGTTCAGGGAAATAAGTCTAGAAGCAGATGTGCCACAAACACACAGTGATCAAGAAGCCATGCACTGGGCTGAGGGTTCGACTCAGTAAGGTAGTCCCAGAATCCAAATTTGACACACAGAGTCTGAATGAAAAAGCCAACCATGGTGATGTGTATTTGTAGTCCTGGCACTGGAGATGCAGAGCAAGGTAGATTGCTGGAATTTTATGGCCAGTCAGTCAGTCTAACCTTTTTGGGAAGTTCTGGCCTGATGATATATTCATTATACAACAGGATAACTCATGAAAAAAAGAAGCCCAAGGATGTCTGCTGACTTCCATGTGCACTGCACAATTACATGAACACACATGTGTACATGCACACACACACACACACACACACACACACACACACACACACACACACCCCTACACTGAAGTTTCCATGTTACATTTCTGTAATAGCAGGGCATCAAATACCCTGTTGTTTCAATCCATGGTAAAATGAAGCTGCTATCCAGTTCAGTATCCTTAACAACAAACGGCAGGAGTCTGGGCAGGATGTAAGCAGAACTAGTGGACAACAATGATAATTTGCTTACATTTCTGTTTTTGAGAATGGCAGTGGGAACACCATCGTTGACATGCCACTGTGTTGCTTCTCTACCCCATATGTGCAAGGCAGGCTGGGTCTGTTTATGAGCAAGTTTTTTCCCCTCCTATGCTAAAGGGTGTGAAGTTGAGAGTATATTGATAGTTCTAAGATGAACCATCAGTTCTGACTTCTGTAAGAGTGCATTCAGACCATCTGTTGCAATGCTGAAATGAAAAGAATGCAGGTATCATACTAAGTCCAAAAATATAAAAACTCCATATTGCAGCTATAACAACTGTCTTCATCACTTTTCTATTGCTGCAAAGAGACACTATAACCACAGCAGCTCTTATGAAAGAAAGCATTTAATTGGGGCTTGCTTACAGTTTCAGAGGGTTAATCCATTATCATGATGGGGAACATAGCAACAGGCATGCCGCAGAAAGGCCTGGCTTAGGCTTTTGAAACTTCAAGTCCACCCTTAGTGACACACTTCTTCCAATGAGGTCATACCTATTCCAACAAGGTCACACCTCCTATTCCTTCTCAAGTAGCATCACCCCCTGGGGACTAAGCGTTCAGACAGATGACCTTATGTGGGCCAGTCTTATTCAAACCACCGCAACTCAGGAAATAGCTTAGCTAGCATGCACTGAACATGGCTGTCAATGTCCAGAGATGTAGAGCAGTGTCAAGAATTGTTGGGACTAAGAAAAGAAGATCTGCGAAGCCTTCACATCTTTCACAGGCCAAGGAGCAAAGAGTGATGTTGCCGTCAGGCCCGTTAAGCAGGCTCATTGTTGCTCTTAGGAGAAATCCCAGCCGTTCTGCCTGTTCAGATCATTTTTCTTTCTCCTGCTTCAGGTAGCAAACTGACAGTGGGTTGAGGAGTTTAAATGTTAGGGCAATAGAAATTATGTAAATGTTGTGTTTCAGCAAGAAAAATTCAACCCCTTGAGGTCTTTCAAAGAACATTAATCTAGAAATTAGGTACAAATTTTTACTTTTTCATACTAATAATGATTTCATAAAGAAAAACTCGTTAGGAATCGTGACAAATAAGAAGTTCGATTGAACATTTGAATTCAGGAACCTCAGTGAGTGCCTGGGGAGATATTTACCCAGCCAATGACTCTCTGATGTTATTAAGAAGTAATTTATTCAAGAAAGTCTCCATTCATGAGTTTACATAAGAACAATACCTGCTTTGCAAAGCTTGCATCGTCAGTATATCACATACCTAATTTACAATGACTTTTGGTTAAAATTTTCATTAGGTTGGTTCAATAGCATTTGATAATTTTAATTCGGTTTTATGAGATCCCAGGTTCCCATTTATAGGAAGAGAAACTGCCGAGGAAATAAATTTTTAAAGAGCACATTCATCTCTCCAGTAAGGTCTGCATAGCAAGTATGAAGTGGAGGAAAATTAACCTTTTCTATTTCTATGGCAGTCCTTTTTGGTGTAGATTCTGGGCAGCCATGAAAACCCACGCAGATCCAGAGGATCTGTGTTTTGAATATGCTGATCTGTGCAGTTATTCTACAACAAAGTCTTCTGTGAGATACTAGAAAGGGGGAGAATAAAGATCCCAGAGTTTAAGTGTAGAACCACTGTGGATGTAGAAACACAACAGGCGTAAGTTACTGCTGTGGTTTTCTGAAGTAAGAACCAGAGCACATTGGAAATCAGTCCTCAGGAATTAAAGTAGAAAAACCGCTATGTAAGACTGATCCAAGAATGTGAAATTGGGGTTGGGGATCTGATTCTCTATATACCATTTAGTATAACTGTGCCCTTAGGCACAGAATCTGACTTTCTGTTCCAGGATGAAACGGATCCTTAGGCACATGGACTCAACAATCCAGGGTAAGAAGGAATTTTCTGTTTAGTCTGAAAAGGTGAGCTAACAAGGGATGGTAGAAAACAGGCCCACCAAAAACGTTTACAGAAACTAAGAATTTTGTGAAAGGTCCCTGATCTTAATGCTCATGGTGGTAACTTCATACACCTTTGTATGTCATCTGCAAAATAGTGCCCGGCTGTGTAGTATTAACACATTCATATAAGGTGGCTACCATGTTGGCATTGTGGAAATACCAAGAAAATTCCTCATCATACCATACTGAAGCATCCTGAAGACTCGACGCTTATTTACCTAGATAGTAATGATAAAACTCAAAGACAACAGCCCATACCTTTGGCCAATATTAAATTTTGAAGTTACCTCTTATGTAGAGGAAGTAATTCTGAAATCATTATCAATATAGAGGAAAACAATGTAGATCATTTACCTTCTGAATGCCACTTTGCATTTGCTAAGAGTCTTACTTGTGTTATTCTCTATATTTAACTTGTGTAGCCCCGTGGTTTATTTAAGAGACAGATTCTTTTGCACCCACATCATCCCACATCACAGAAGGAGCTGCCTCATCTCTCAACAAAAGTCCTGGGTTATTGAGCCATCTTCAAACAGCGGCATTCAAATGACCACTTTCTCTGCACTTAGACCTTGGCCTCTGATATATAATCTAAAAGCTTTGAAACCAAAGTTACAACCCCTGGGTCACAGCTGGAAATGGACATTACAGTCAGGTATGTTCTGATATCATGAGTGGCAAATTTGCAGAATGTATTGGGTGACTGCCATTGTCATTGTAAGTTATGCTCTGTACTTTATAGTACATCATGAAACCATAAAAGTGACATTAAACTTTAGATTTCACTGTTTAAATCACACATTTTATTCACCATTTGGCAGCTAAATGCTTCTTAAATACTATGGAAATGTGATGATTTGACACATGTAGGGCTGAATTACTAAGCACAGTAAAACTACACCATACAAAGCCACCACAAGGCAGAGTAAAAGCTGATTTTCTTCTGCCTCTGAGAAAGGAAGGCAGTACCAAAGTCAGAGCTGACCCTTGTACCCTTAGATGCCATTCCTGTGTGTTCATCAAACCCTAATGGGCATGGACCAAGTTGAGACTTTACTAATTTTTACTTCCCACCATTGCAGGCTCCAAAGCTACAGAGAAACCCAGTCTCAAAAAACAAACAAACAAAAAACCAACAAACAAGAGCTGCTTTGCTTTTCTGATCTTCATCTTGAACCCCAGTATCTGTCTCTGGGTTTTCTTTGTGCTAAAACAGATAGTGTGTATCCTAAAGTCATCTGTGCCTAGTTTCTAAGCACAAAACTATAGAGCACTATGATGTAGAAACCTCACTTGGCATGGTTCAAAACTTACTGTATCAGCATCCCTGATGGCTTGCCCAGACTCTGTGAGCTGTGAATCTTGATTCTCAGATTTACCTCTTTCAAAATACAATGTTCTATTTTTGAGATGGAAGCTGTCCTCATCTGCCAAACATTTTGTTGTTTTATGGTTTTTAAAATATTTTTTACTGATGCTTTTGCCAATGGGATAGGCTTTCCACATCCCCCACTCATCTACCAGCAGTCACTGAGATTCAAACTCACTGGTTCTGACTCTAGCTCTGAGTACATGATCTTAAACAGCCTTCACATTCACACCAATTTAGTCTGTGCTGTGCAGTCCTAGAACTGTAGGGATTCTGGGAAAGGGCTCTGACTTCCTGCAACACTTGCTCATCTGTGGGTTCCTACTGCATCAATCTCAACCTCCCTACCTTCTGTACCTCTTCTTAAGGCCTTACTCCCTTAAGGCACCCTGTGGAAGTCTTAACAGAGCACTTTCTCAAGGTATTTCTAATCCTGTGCGCAGGTCCAAGATGCGTCAGATTGTCCTCTTTTGTGGGAGTATGTCTACCATGGAAGTAGACATTCTAGAAATAGTAGAGTAAAAAGGGACCACCAAAGAGATGAAAGGACCAGTTGTCTAAACCCTAATGCTATTTTTGATTAATGATTTTTGCCTTTGGCTTTATTAACAAAACTGTAGGGATTTTCAAGAGTATAAAATTTTTTGGCACCCTCAGAAAGTCTAACAGCAATATTAATGAAAGTCTGGATTTACAAAATATGCAACTTATTTCCTCTTATAATCAAATTGAACACATATGACTCAGATCAGAACTACTGTCCAGAAAAATACCTGTGTTTTAGAAGTCTGTGACTTTTTTTTTGTTTAGCTTCTGTGTTCTGAATCTGCACCATAGACACCTAACAAGGCATTTTCCATTATTCTTTTCTTCAGTTCACTGCATGCTGTTCCTCGTGTCCCTTAGAAATGAGCTTGTCGGTAATCAGAAATCACTTCCACTACAGTTCAGTGCACTTACTGTAGATGTGACAAATGCTTGTTTACAGAACTGGTAATTGGATTAAAACAGTGAAAAGAAGCAGAAACAGGGAATGTGTTGAGAAAAAAAATAGAAATAAAACCATGAAAATCAACAAAACCAAAACAAATTAAACAGCTCTAATGAATGAAACTGCTATTAATGGGAACCACTTATTAGTAACAAATACTCCAGAGTATGGGGTCCCCAGTATCCAAAGCAACAATACTTAATAAGCTAAAGATGGGAGGAGAGAGACTTGGAAAGAGATGTTCTGTGAGGATGGATTGAAAACAATTGATTACTTTCTATGTTTCTTCTTCCTTGAAACTGGACTGTGTCTAAGTCACTCCTATGTCTAGATACTAAAATACACTAGTAGGGAAAACCCCAAAGTAACTTATTTAAGAGAGGAAATTATTATTTTGAATTTAGACACCATTTTAACAGCTCTAGAATACAAATCTGTCTTTTCTGAGGTCTCTTTTCTTGATTTTGCTGACATTGGGGGACAGAAGGAATGTAACATTGTGGCCTGTGTGACATTGTGTCCATTCAAGAGTGGAATCAATATATAACCATACTTGAAAGTTTCCATTCTCAAAAGTAGATCCATAAAAGTACTTTTATGAATAGACTCTGAATAACCCTTTTATAATCCTTTTGCTTTTTAAAGAAGTTCATGTCTTGAGACAATAAAAATACCCACAATAAAGGCAAAGCAATATGAGAATGCAAAATCAAAGAGTGATCTATTATAGACGCACCAACCGGCATCCAACAACAAAACTCTCCTGCAAACATGACCCAAAAGTACAAGGGTCAGACTTAGAAATACTCAGAATCTGGAGGAGAACATTCTTAAGGGAAAGAACCAAAATGTTGCTATCCCAGCAAAGTGTGAGCAGGAGAGAAGCAAGAAGCTAGCAAAGCACCATCACTACCTTCCGGGTGGACACTGTATGCACGCCGCTCCTCTGGTCTGAGGAAGACAGTGATCTTACCTCAGTGCCTGGCTCACTCCTTTCTGCAGCAGCGTAGACCTAAACAAAGCAAACATGCATACAGGAAATGAAGTACAGTCTTACAATTTGAGAAATCTTGTTCAATGCAAGGCTATAATTGTTAAAAACTCCCTGTTTTAAAATAAAACTACAGTTATTTATTTGTTTGTTTGTTTATTTATTTATTGTGTGTGTTTCTGTGTATGTGTGTGGAGGTCAGAGGATAGTTTTTGGGAGCTGGTTCTCTCCCCCTATTATGTTATTTTTGGGATTTGAACTTAAGTTGTCAGACTTGGCAGCAAGTGCCTTCACCATTGGACTAGAGTTTTATTTGACAAGGGAGATTCACTCAGAGTTGTTTACGCAAATCAGCCATTGCTCTAATTGAACAGTCACTATTCAGTTGACAGTAGGAGTGAAATTGCAGCTGTAGAAGAAACTTCCTTAGTCTTCACCATAGTCAAATATTGCTATATTGATTTATACTTTCTACTGCTATCGTTACCCTGTGATGCTGGAATCTACTTTCCTAAGCCAGGAGTTGGAAAACTAGAGTCGATGGTCCAACTTCAAATGGCATCCTGTTTGTAAGTTGTTAATAAGCTAGGAGTAATTTTTGCTTTTGTAAATGGCTGGGAAAAAATCAAAGGAAGAATATGTCTTTATATGAATTTTTTAATGTAAAATCCAAATGTTATCATCTATAAAGTCTAGCTGGAATTCAGCCACACACTTTTGTCCACAATCTGTGACTGGCTTTATACTCAAGTGACAGATGTGAGTTGATGGGAAGGAGAGAGCATGGCCTGCGTGTCTTAAAGAAAACTACCGACATCTGGGAGAGACTGTAATTGATTTCAGCTTTGTTGGAGGGCCAGGAAATAATGTGAATAGATCCTAAATATTGAGGCTGGTTGATAAAATAGGTGACTGATAGCCTTATCAACTACAAACTACCAAAATAAAAGTGTATTTTCCTCTGGAATCATGTAAGCCCTCATGGTTAGCCATAAAGGCGTCCTATGTGTAAGTTGAAATCTTGGCTTTTAGTGACAGAAAATGCAGACTGGCTTTCCTACTAAATTTTGATGTTTATCAAGTTCATTGTAACAATTATTCAAGATGATCCTTAGTATTTGATAAGAATAGCTAGAATATTAACTCAATATGGAGTAAGTAAAAATATTATTCAAGATAACTGTTACACATAAATGGATATCTAATCAATCATCTATCAATCTACTATTTATCTGTCTATCTACCTATTATCTATCTGTCTGTCTATCTATCTATCTAGTCAAGCACCTGTCAGTCTATGGTCTATCCATCTATTATTTTATTTATCTATGTTATCAATCTATCATCTCTTTATATAATCAATCATCTATCATCCATTTTTTATCATCTATCCAGTTAAGCATCTATGACCTATCATCCATCCATCTCTCATTCATTAATAACACACAGATGAGTAGTTATGGAATGCAGTTCTGAAAATAGTGAGAGCTTTACTTCAACAGGTCTCTACATCTGTTTATTGCACCCATAGAGATATATACAGACCCAGTTCCTAGTGTTCTGCAATAATGTGCATTTAGGCTACACACACAATTTATGTCTGTGGCCATCTCTCACACAGGGAAAAATAACTTGAAAGTAGTAATGACCCTTGACCCTTTTCAGATAGTTTATCGACCTTCTTTAAGTTTTCAATCCTAAGCGCTTGAATTATTTGGCGAGAGCTTTAAAACACAGATGTTGCAATGTTGTTAGTAGGTAAAAACAATTTTAAGTAGCCATGGCACTCCATAAGATATTAGATATAACAATAACCTCAAAATATAACTCTAAGGCTACCAGTTTTGAAATATTTTTTTTGTTCAGTGCTCAGGTTTATGTATATGAGTAATAAAACATATTTCGATGTCTGGCAACTGAATGGAATAGTCAAAATAAGCGAAAGAAGTAGCTTGACAACAAATCCGCCTGACTGGTCAGCTCAAGCAGGGGGACATGGTAAGAGTGAAGAGAGTAACTTGCTAGGTCAAATTTTCAAGAGCCTGTCTTGAAAAGTGACCTAGAGAGACTGTCAGTCCCGGGCACTGTATTGCACAGTATCATGTGAGTCCATTGTCTGTCTGCGTCTATGGAATCGGACCAATCTCAACATTTAGCAGTTCTTCTGGTCAACGGAATGGTTCAGTCAACTGATGCTAAACAGTTTGGTTCGTTGTTTAACAGACAGCAGAAAGGAGTCTCTCAAAGGTCAAGTCAGTTTTACTGGAGTCATCCTAAATTAGGACACGTATTCCTTACTGAGAATGTATTTAGAAGGACGAAAGTAGTTATAGCACTCTATCCTTTCAGGGACACATTAGCCACACAAGAGAGGCTCACAACTCTGATGTTTGGTTAGGAGTCACTCAATGGACCTGAAAGAAACCCTGAATCCTAGGATCAATTTCAGAAGTGTTCATTCAGAACACTTCTGAAATTGTGGAGTTCCAGGAACATGCATTTTTTTTTTGTTACAGTTTTTGTGTGAAATACTTCCCTGAGGCATAAGTATTTGAACAGGAGTCACTGTTTGAGCAGGCTGTGGAATCTTTTGGATATGAGGCCATTTGTGTAGGCCATGAGGTTATAAGCTGGGCCTCGTTCCTCTCTGAACCATCTTCTTCTTGACCGCTGCCATGAGGTAACCTCATACTCTCTCTGCCATAATCAACTACTTTCTCTCAACCCATGAGCCAAAGTCAATTTCTCCTACCTTGAGTTGCTTCTGTGAAGTACTTTACAATGATGATGAGAATAGTGATGAATACAATTTCAACGAATACCCAAGTGATATGAATCTTAAAGAAATCTAAGGCTTTCTCTGTCTCTCTGTCTCGCTCTTTCTCACCTAAATCTAAACAGAAACTCTTCTGGGCCTCCAAAAGACCATTTTTCTTTTTAGTATTACCACAAGATTTACACACACACACACACACACCAGAATTTTCTGTAGCCACACGCTTTATGACCTAGTGGAAAAGGTTGCTGCCAATGGTCCTGTCCACAAGTCCTAAGACATATTTGGTCAGCGTCTTAGTTAGGGTTTCTATTGCTGTGATGAAACACCATGATTAAAAAGTAAATTGGGGAGGAAAGGGTTTATTTGGCTTATACTTGCAAATCATAGTCTGTCACTGGAGGAAGTCAGAAGAGGAACTCAAGCGGGGCTAGAACCTGGAAGCAGGAGCTGATGCAGAGGCCAGAGAGGGTGCTGCTTACTGGCTTGTTTCTGATGGTTTGCTCAGCCTGTGTTTTTATAGAACCCAGGACCACCAACCCAGGGACAGCATCACCCACCACAGCCTTGGCCCTCCCCTACTGATCACTAATTGAGAAAATGCCTTACAGCTTGATCTCACGGAGGCATTTCCTCAATTGAGGCTCTTTCCTCTCTGATGACTCTAGCTTGTATCTAGTTGACACACGAAACCAGCCAGTACAGCCAGTGTATAAATGGTACTCAGTACATTTCTATTAATTTTGACGATGGAAATGATGTGATTTCCCCCAAGTATTTTATGATCATCATGTAATTGTATACTGTAATGTCTCGGGAGAATAATCCTGGCAGATTTCTTTTCCTAACCCATACATTGCTTTGGCCATCATTATGTTACATCTGTCAAACAAAACCACGAGCAGCTGTGCTGATAAGATCTGCTTCTTTTGGACCATAGTAAAAGGTTTATCTTATTAATAAATGGAGGCAATTAAAGGTTAACTAGTTAGCTCATCCAGCCCTTAGCATAATGACTGATTATGAAGACATGCTCGATCTAATTGCTCAAATTTAAAGCTTATGTTTTTAAATTTGGGAAATCTGCGAGTAATTCTCATCTCCAATTCTACATGTCAGCTCTATTAGAGCTGACTATCAAATCAACAATGCTTCATATATCTTTAGGAGAAGTAGGGCCAGGGCCATCTTCTGCCCTCTAACATTGGACACATATTGTTGGCAGATACAGAGTATCACAGCACACTGCATAGGAGCCTCCATGGGAGCCAAGGGTGGAATATAGATTAAGGAACTGTAATTCAAGGGTTGCTGGAGTCTCAGTATAGACATCTTTTACATTCTTGCAAGTGTTATCTCTAGAACTTAACCAGGTTCTCACAGGAAATACTGGAGGAAAAACCTTTCAATGTTCTTTTCAGGAATAAGGGAGAAAAAAAAAGAACCATGTTAACTCTGCTAACAGTCTACCCTCAGGAGAAACTAGTTCACCAGAGCCTGACCTGGAGGATTTTAGCAGAGCCCAGATCACTGGAGTGGGGAGATATCCAACTCTAACCAGCTTTGGCTTTCCCCTTGGGAGAGGGACATAATTCCAAACCACAGTAGCCATCTTGTGTCATATGGTAGGTAGGGGTGAGGGTAGAGATACATAAAAACTGTAAAGTTCAGAATCTAGTCATCTAGGTCCAATAAACAGGTTAAATGGAATCATTGGACTATAGAATGCTTTCTTATCCCACACTCTTAGCATCTGCTTTTACTGAGGTCTATTAACAGAAGTTCTTCTTACCCAGCACACACTATGTGAGTACAAAACCAAACCAAACCAAATCAAATCAAACCAACCAAATTTAAAGGCAAACTGAAATTTAAAAAGACACTGTGAAGAGGCAGAGCAAACATCAGAACCAGATAATGTGGGATGAATGACCTCACAGAGAAGTTAAGGCAACACATCAGACAGTGTCTAGGAGCACATGGGCAATATAAGAAGAGAGATGTAAAGTCTAAAAATGAACCAAAAAGATATGAGAGATAAACACCACCACTGCAGAACTGAAGGTGCCTTTCATGGGCTTGTTGCTAGATAAGACCTGGCTGGGGAAAGAATTCTAAATTTGAAGACAGCATGTTAGAGACCTTTCCAAATCTGTGAAGCCAAGAAAATAAAGGGTGATTACAAAGTCAAGAAGAAAATATTTCCAGCACTGTGGAAGCACTGTAACACCTATAAAACACATGTAGCAACAATAACAGGGAGAGAGAGAAGAGAAGGAACAGGGGAATTATTTGAAATAACAGCAACTGGGAATATTCCCAAGTAAATGTCAGATACTAAACCACAGATCCCAGAAACTCAGAGAATACCAAGCACTGTAAAAGCCAAAAGAATTACACCTTGAACATATTATTTTCAAACTGTAGAAAATCAGAGACATAGACAAAATTCTAAAAAAAAACAAAACAAAAAAACAAAACAAAACAAAAAAACAAAAACCAGGCTTAGAAAAACAGCTTCTCCACAAAGATGTGCAGGTAATATTTACCTAGACATGCATAAGAAAATGGTTTGAAATATTGAGCGTTGAGGGAAAAAATATAAACTTTACCAGTTTAGAATTCTGTGTTCTATAGATTTATCTTTCAAAAATTAGAGAGGAATAAGGACTTTCTCAGACAGAACAAGAGCAACAACAACAAACCCACCCCACCTCCACACCCCAAACAACCAAACAACCAAAACAAGGAAAAAGAGACTCTAATTGACCTTAGATCTGTTTTGTAAGGAATATTAAGCAATATTTTAGAAAGCAACAAAACAATACAAGTTAGAACTCAAGGCTATTTGAATAAGGAAAGGGTATTAAGAAAGGGTAAGACAGGATAAGGGGCTGGAGAGACAGCTCAGTGGTTTAGAGTATACACTGCTCTTCCAAGGGCCTGGGTTCTAGACTCAGCACCCACATGGGGTGTCCCACTGCTACCTGTAACTCCAGCTCTGGAAGATTTGGTCTTCTGGTCCCTGAGGGCACTGTCATTCCTACTCACAACCAAAAGACATGCACAGGATTTAAAACAACAGAAGAAACCTTTTAAAAGAAAGAATTAAGTGAAGAAAATACCAAAAAGAGATAACAACTTCTTCAAAATCATGAGGAAAATGCAATCAACAATATATTGTGTCTGTATATTAGAAATCAGTCAAAGATCCTAATGAGCTCATCAAAAGCACCAATACTATGGATGACAATCCGAAGACATCTCCCTGATGATGACCTATCAGGGAAATGCATATTATAGCAGCACCAGTAAGATACCACTGTATACCTACTTGTTCTGGTTTCAGTTCTTTTGCTGTGATAAAATACTCTGAAAAAAGAGATTCAGGAGTTTATTTCATCTTACAGTTTCTTAATTAAGAGAACTCCTGCCCCACAGGTATGCCCATAGGCCAACCCAATGTAGACAATACTGATGTTTCTAGGTTGTATCAAGTTGACAATGAAAGCTAAAAATCACACTATTTAGAATGGTCAAAATCCAGAACTCTTAACATAAACATTATTGGGTCACAGAAGAACTAATGCTATTACTTAGTGCTTTTGGGAATGCAAAAATGGTACACCTACTAGCAATTCCTTACAGGACTAAGTATACTCTTACCATAGAAGCTAGCTGTTCTGTTCCTCCAATGTTATCCAAAGGAGTTGATGTTTCATGTGTATACAAAAGCTTCCACATAGATGTTTATAATGACTTTATCTAAACAGCCTCAGCTAGAAAGCAATGAAAATGCCTCAGGGGAAAGAACAAATAAACTGTGGCATATTCAGACAATAGAATATTCTTTAGTAGAGACACATGGAAACTTAAACGAATATTATTAAGTGAAAGATGTCACTGGAAATGGGTATATATTCTGTGTTTCTGTGGTGGTTTGAGTAGGAACGGCCCCCAAAGACTCATATTTGCATGCTAAGTATTGAGTTGATGAACTGTTTGGAAGGATTAGGCAGGAAGCATGGTTGATACTCTGAAATTGTAAGTAAACCCCTAGGTAAAGGCTTCATTTTGTAAGAGTTACCTTGGTCATGGTGTCTCTTCATAGCAATACAATAGTGACTAAGACAGCTTCAAATGACAGTCTAAGAGAGTCAAAACTATGAAGATAGTGAAAATAAAAATCATGAATTGTCAGAGTTTGGGTGAGACTAATGGGTAGGGCAACAGAGGACTTAAAGATTTTCATTTTGTTTTATTTTTTGTAGTATGAGAATCTAATCCAGAGCCTTCTGTGTAAGTCAAACACCTACTTGGGCACATCCTTGTCCCACAGAAAACTGTTACAGTGACAAAACTTTTTTTTAACAGCATGCCATTATACATGTGTCCAAACCTACAGAGTATGCAATGCTAATATAAACCTAAGGTATACAGGTGCTGATATCAGGTTGACAATTACTCAATTTGAAAGCAATCAAGGTGTCCTTCAGTAGGTGAATGGATAAATAAGTGCAGTGTATTCAGACACTGGATAACACTGAGCACTCTGGATAATAATAAATTGTCAAGGTTAACTCTATCATTTATAATACACAACCTAAAGAGTACTGGTGAAAAATGAGGTCTGAAAAAATACGTAATTGTTGATCTATCAACAACCTATTTTATTCAACAATTTTAAAACAGAATTTGTTGATTAACAAGAGACGTCTTAGGCTGTAAAACCAGTATGGGTTCTTTCTGTGACAGGAAACACAGATTGGGATTAAAAGTAAGTTAAAGTTGATTCAATAAATACACATACTTACGGTGTGCTTAAAGTGTATCTCAGACTCATTCCTGTCTGCAAAAAGTATGCTATTTTACATAAACAGCAATATAACGGTGTAAAAGTGTGTCAAAATGGAACTCTGATGCA
The DNA here is from genome assembly GCA_004026605.1 of Ondatra zibethicus. Classification (NCBI taxonomy): domain Eukaryota; kingdom Metazoa; phylum Chordata; class Mammalia; order Rodentia; family Cricetidae; genus Ondatra; species Ondatra zibethicus. The sequence goes on from PVIU01017341.1 coordinate 37,417, forward strand.
CTCTTCAAGGGTTCAGAGGCAAAGGAAATAATATCTTGTGAATATAAATGAAGATACCCAGGGAGAAGTGACAGAAATAAGTCACTCAGCTCGGGTATTTGGATTATTTTGGAGAGTGATAGCCAAAGACAGACCTGTCTGTTTAATCTTCTTACGTGCTCTGCTCCTGGGAGAGGTGGATAATTGCAAGTTAGGATCAAGACTTGCTCATCATCTTGAGAAGGAATAAGACTATGAAAATAATGCTTTTAATACTGTGATCTGGTGGGACCGAGCCATTGATACTCTTTTTCCCACCTTGCAAGGTGGCTGGCTTGCTGTTTCCCTCATTTGCTTCCTCTATACAGCACAACAATCTGTATTTAAAAGGGATCTGAGGAGAATCTTCCATATCTCTGGTGAATGCCAGCATAAGAGAGTAGCCATAGTAGCTTTTGACTAAGACTTTACTCTTTGCATAAAATGCTAACCCGTATATTACTCTAACTCAAACACTTGACTTTCCAGGTATTTTCTTTAATTTTCAAGGAAGGAAAACCTAAAGCTAAGAGAAGAGAATTAAGTTAATTACCCAGGGTCATTCTGCGTTTACCCAAAGAACCTAAACCTAAATTCACTTCCCTTCACACTATCACATGGCCTTTCTTCATCATGTGAAGTAAATAGAGGTGTCCATAAAATGTTTTTTACAAAGCAGACAAAATTAAAATTTTCTAAACAATGGGTCAGAGAGATGGCTTAGCACGTAAGAATTTTTGATACTCTCCCAGCGTACCCAAGTTTCACTTCCTAGCTCCTGTGTTGGGGAGTTTACAGTTACCTGCAGCTCTAGGAGATCAAAGGTCTCTAACTACCCCAGGTACTGACAGGCATGTCTATAGTCCCACAATTATATACATAAATAAAATAAATAATTAAAGAATATTCAAGAAACCAAGAGAGGTTAAAGTAACCAGAAATTAAGAATGAGTATTTCTCTGTTTTCAGGGATTGCTCTTTGATTAATGTCAAGTAGATAGAAGGGTTCCTTCCCATCCCCACCTCACATGGCATGTAGCTTTTAGGGAAAGTCACAACAGAATGACAAAACAACTAAAACCTACTATTAGAGACACTAGAATGGAAATAGTTGGGTCAACAAAATATTGAGTGTTTTAGACGTGACACCACAGGAAACATACACACTGTTCTGAGTCAAAGGTGCTGGGTGTGAACACCTTAGGAATTACTGCCACACACAAGTGCTCTCCACTTGTGGGACAGAAGGAGGGGAAGGAAAAGGGTGAAAAGGAAAGGGAGAAGGATGGGTTAGGAGAGAAGGAGGGCCCACTAACTTCAGGAACAAACGAAAGCATCGAGAAAGCTGGGCAGCCTGGCAGCACAATACATTCGCTTGCTTTCTTAAAGGTCCACTTTATAAATTGCAGGATGAGGCCAGACCGCACAGGGAGAGATGGGATAGATTAAAGGGTGATCTGAAGGGAATTTGGATGATATCATGATGGTGTTGGTGATTTCATAGATGATCACACATGATCAACTTGCTGACTTGTACATTTAATCCATGTTGTTGTATGTTGGCTACACTGCTATGAAAGTGCCTGGCACGTTAATCACCACAACAATTCCTGAAAGCAGAGAAATGCTTGTTCTCAATTTCTGGTTACGTCAACCTCTCCCCTGAGGCTGACATTTTGCTTGAATCTTTGGGTTCTGCCTTCCAAACAATGGAGAAAAAGATGAAGTGTGGAGCTGCTTTCGTGAATCTGTGTCTTGTTGGGGTACATCATTTGAGCATCTAATTCAGTCAAGACACTGCTGTTGGTGAGGGTGGGCAAAGAACAAGTCAGTTCATTCCAGCAGTTAAAAAGTGATAATGCATGGCTAGTCCTGGGTGCCTAGAACAATCTTGGCTGGAGGATGATGTGACTATGCATCAAGAGAGCCTAGAGGCTCAATTTTATTTTCATCTGAACTTCTGATCCCAGGTCGTACCTTTACTACCCATGGTTCCAAGGATGGGGCTAATGGATGTGAACTCACTGGAACACCTTTGAAAAATCTTCTTTGCATAGCCTGCACACTGAAGACTGTTTAAAAGACCCAGTCAGTAAAAATAATGTCGCTTCTGAACATAAAATGGTTCCTTAAAATGTTGAATGTTATTCAATGACTGAAGCTTACTGGTTAAGTTATAGAAGGTATTTCAGCATCAGTTCATAGGATTTATAGTCATGATCAGCCAACTCTTCCTATGGCCTTTGTGCTGCTGACACCACAGTCACTTGTATGTATGTCATACACATGTGTCATTTCTTCAGAAGATCTGGAAAGCAGAAGTGAACTTTCAATAGGTTATTTTCTTTTTCCAAAACAAATGCGTGGCTACATTTTTGCAACAATTCACTGACAGTGGTGGTCACTAACTCAGAATGGTGACTCAAGATACTGTCAATTCTAGTACACCGAAATGCATTATGATTCGACTGCATATGTTAAAAAAAAGACATGTTAGGTGTTTGAATTCTAATGACTATAGCTGGTCCAGTCACTGTACAGGGGTTCAGTCAATTTTCTTATTTCAGGAACATGGAGCTCTTCAGCCTGATTTCTTAAAACAGTTCCAAAGGAATGAGACCTCTTGGATCATGCATTTCACTTTCTTTTCTGTTATTCACCCCTGTTATCTTCAGCATCTTTTGGCTTATATGTATATGATGAGGCTATGAATGCTTATGCACACAGCCTCTTTGAACCAAACACCAAACATACACTGGATGGTTAACTAATTTCCTTATTCTTCTTTCTCTCAGGTAGAAGTCTTGAATGTTTTTGAAGCAGGCTATTTGAGGGTCTTATTCTCGTCATCTTATTCTCCCATTACCAACATAAGAATTATCGCTGCTTACTGCATGCAATGAGCAGGAAAGGAATTGCTTAAAGTAATTATGGGCAGGAGGTGGAGCTGCTGTAGGCACTGACCAATAATCTGCCTCTTTGCCTTATTTCCTCTGAAGAGAGAGGGAGCCAGCACAGGCCCTACTGCCTGATACTGGTCTGACTACTGGAACCTGACAATTGGCATGTGCACACTTGTCAATTGCTGTCAAAGAGAAAGGAGAGGCTAGTGTTGCTGGGTGTACTGGATGTAAAGACTGAAATTTGTTCTCTAGGGCAATCTGGTCCAGGCATACAAGCAAAAAGGTAGGCTGTGATATACAACAGTATACAAGGCTGCAACCACAAGACACAGACTGCTCTTCTTTGCCAGGAGGGAGAGGATGAAGCCTGAAGAGGAAGCTAGGCATTACTATCACTTGACCAGGAAAGGGGGGGAAAATCTTATTGTGATTCATATCCACTGCTTCCTTCCCACCTCACTGACCCTGTGAGTGACTGTATGGGGGTAAACTTAGTAATATTTCCAAAAATGTTTCTTTCTTCTCTGAATTACATACCTTTTTCTGTCCAGAGTCTATTGCAGACCTTAGCATTTAACAGCGACTCATAGGATTTTGATACATCAAAGGAAACCTCCCAGAGCAATCCCAAATCCTCCTGCTTATTCATTAATGACTTGCAAAATTGCAGGACTAACCATCTTTGAAAAATCAACTCAAAACCTGAAAGTGGAAATAGAATCAGTAAAGAAAACCTAAGCTGAGGTAAATTTGGAAAGGAAAAATTTAGGAACTTGAACAGGGACCTCAGAAGCAAGTCTCATCAGTAGAATATAAGAGATGGAAGAGAGAATCTCAGGCATTGAAAAAATAATAGAAAAAAATGGATGCATCTGTCAAAGAAAATGTTAAATAAAAAAATCCTGCTACAAACATCAAGGAAATCTTGGAAACTAAGAAGGGAGCAAATCTAAAAATAATAGGAATAGGGGAAGGAGAAGAAACCAAGGTAAAAAGCATAGAAAATATTTTCAACAAAATTATAGAAGATAATTTTCCTAATTGAAAGAAGGAGATGCCTATCAAGTTACAAGAATAATACAGAGCATTAATAAAATGGACCAGAAAAAGAAAGGACCCTTGGAACATAATAATCAAAACATTAAATGTATAGAACAAAGAAAGAATATTAAAAACTGCAAGGAAGGATGCCTAAGTAACATATAAAGGCAGACCTATTAGAATATTGTCTAACTTCTCAAAGGAGACGCTAAAAATCTCAGGTCCTGGACAGATGTTCTACAGGCTAAGAGACTATAGATTCCAGCCCTGATTACTATACCCAGAAAAAATTTTCATCACAATAGATGGAGAAAGATATCCTATAATAAAAGTAAATTTAAACAACGTCTGTCTACAAATTCATCCCTAGAAAAGGCACTAGAAAGAAAACTTCAATCTAAAGAGATTAATCACATCCAAGAAAACACAAGGAATAAGTAAACTTAGACCAGAAAATCATAAGAGGCGAAAACCCACATACAGACACACACACACAGACACACACACACACACACACACATGCACGCATGCACACACACACACACGCATGCACACACACCAACCGTAAAATAACAGAATCACCAAACACTACTACTTGATATCTCTCAACATCAGTGTTCTCAATTTACCAACAAAAAGACACAGACTAACAGAAAGAATGTGAAAACAGGTTCCATCCTTCTGCTGCATTCAAGAAACAGGCCTTATTTCAAGGACAAAAATCACCTTGGGATAAAAGGATGGAAAAATATATTCTTGGAAATTGGAAGCAAACAAGATTGCCAGGCAAAAGGTGGGAATACAGGGGTGGGGATAGAGGTGGGGGTTGGGGGGCAGGGGGAGGGGAGGGGGGAAGGAGAAGGGAGAAGGGAAGGA
>PVIU01017342.1:0-42244 GCA_004026605.1 Ondatra zibethicus
ATAAAAATTACCTTCCATGTTTTCTAGCACTTTGGCAATGCTCCTCAAAATTATGGTCTTCCCAACTGTAGCCTAAAGAAGATAATATATTAATGGATATTGTACAAAATTGAATATCTTAAGTGAACTATGCCTTAGTTATTTGGCTCATTCTTACTATTTCTCAAACACAAATATACAAAAGTATCAATAAATAATACACACTTGTCCCCTCATATTAAAATGTGAAGGAAAGTTCACAATCTTACCAACAGCAGTGAGGTTCCTGTATGTCTCCAGCATCACATCTTTGTAGAGACTCTTCTGGGAAGGATTCAGCAAAACCCACTCATCCTGAGTGAAGTCAATGTGCACATCCTCATAGGTCACTGGATTCTAGAATAATCCAACCAACAGTAAAACAAAGTGTGATCCTCACATTGGATACTTCTTTTACAATGATATATTTGTATAATGTTGCTGCTTCCCACACTTCTTCCATGACCTTACATTATAATGTAATCACCAGTTACTTCAGAAGGGAACTGAAGAGGAGGCTCATGTGTGCCATCTTTGGCCCTTAAATAGGCTACAGCCTTGAGAAAGAAATGAACAGACATACAGAGACAGACAAGCAAGCAGATCCACACTACTGAGCAAACATTACAGAAATAGTAAGAAAAATGATTTTCTAGAAAACAGATGGGAAACTTGGGTATATTGACTCTTGCCTTTAATCCTAGCAATCAATGTAAAAGCAGATGAATTAAATTGAGATGGATATCAGTCAAAGCCTATGCAATGAGTTACAGGTAAGCCAGAGTTACAAATTAATGAAACCCTGTATCCATCCAAAAATCATTCCAATAAAATACATAAAAAGAAATCAGAGGTTTAACTGAAGTTCTTATATAAAGTTATGTATTCACTTTAGTTCTCCATTCATCTTGTAAAATCTGCAGTGGCACAGTTTAAACTGTTTCATAATAACATCGTAATAAAAGGAAGTGCATGCTTAAGCAGTTACAAACAGACCAAATAAAACATCAGCACAGCAAATGATTATCATAAATAACATAGAGTAAGGGAGATGGGTAAGCAATTAAGCGGTCTTGCCGTCCTTGCAGATAAGTGGGCACAATTGCCAGTACTAAAAGAGGGTTTCTAATTATCCATTACTTCAAATTCATAGGTTCTGAGGCCTCTTGTGACTACCATGAGGAATAGGCACACATGTGGTACATACTCTTGTATATAGATACAACCTCATATTCATTGAAAGCATTCAAAACAAAAAAAAATTGGAAACAGGTAGAAAGTCACACACCTGCAGTGAAATGATTCAGAAGGCAGAGGTATTAATGTCATGGATACTACTCTCCTGGGTAAGAGAATGCCACCTCCACCAAACTTCAAATTTCAAGATGTAGGTGAGTTCAGCATAGAAACTTATCCTTGAAATGTACAAAAACCTACATTCCAGGCTCATTAGATTACAAAGCAATACACATACACACACACACACAAACAAGTACGTTGCTTCACAATTAATCCCTCTGTGCAGAAGCCAGGATCATTTGTATTTCTGAGTTGAGGACAGAATGGTCTAAGGAGCTACATTCAGACCCAGAGATACACAGAAAAACACTGTCTTTCAAAAACAAAAGTAAAAACAAAAATTAAAATATAAATCAGGATAGCAAAAGGCTTAAGAGTGAATAGCATTGTTTCAACTGAATGTTTTATCATTTAGCAATACCATCTATAATGGCGTTGAATTCATAACAGCATGATACACATAACCAGAAATTGGTTTAGGCTATAAACACATAAAGCCAATCCCCAGTATAGGAATTTCATCCAAAAGATTTCTCCTACTAAATGTTCCACAAATACAACAAAGAAGAGCACCACGGAGAAACAAGTGTTCAACCACTTCTTCTAATCTGGGACCTTTTACTTCAATCAACTACATTCTGACCCTGATCCATAAATATTCATAGTCATCCATGATAAAAATGTATTTAGTCTAACTTCAATAATTTTCATAGGCTGGAACAGTTCCTGAAGTGTTTCAATGTGAAGTCTCTTATAACAATCATGATATTGACTTGACTTGGCCATAACCCAGCCCAATAAAGCCACACCTAATAGTGCTACTCCCAAGGAGATTATTGGGTCTAACTACATTCAAACTACCAGAGTGGCTTATCTGAGTCTTCAGGTAGATAGATTCCCAATTATCTGAGGAACTGCCTTATTGGTTTCCATAGTGGCTATAGAGGTTTACATTCCCAGCAGCAATGGAAGAATGTTCTTCTTACTCATCATCCTTGCCAGCATGAGTTGTCACTTGTGTTATTGGACCTGGCTATTCTGACAGGTATAAGGTGAATTCTAAATGCTCTTTTGATGTACATTTTATTGATGGCTAAGTATATTGAACACTTAGTGAAGTGTTTCTAAGACAGTTTAGATTCATCTATTTAGAACTTGTTTAAATCTTTACCACATTTTTATTTAATTAATTTATTTCTTGATGTGTTACTTCTTGAGTTCTTTTGCTTCTCAGCAAGTAAACCCATACTACATAGACAAACATGATGTGTACTCATTGTGAGTGGATATTAGCTGTTGAGTAAAGACTAATCACAGTACAATCCACAGACCCAGATAGGGTAAGTGACAAAGATGGCTGTAGCAGGGGGTGCATGGATCACAAATAGGAAGATTAAACAGAATAGAATTTGTGGGTGTCCTCAGAGCAAGAACAGGAAGGATCAGGGGAATAAATGGAGGTATGTAGGAGGAAAACACATCAAGCAATTCCTAGACTAGCAAAGCTTTCAAGGGTTGATGTTGAAACAGTGCAGTAACAACTTTCTGCAATCTTTGAGGGTGATCATAGTGAGGACTCCTATAACTCAGAAATATGAAGCCTGTACTGGCCATCTTCTGTGATGGGGCTAGGAAACCAAGCCATCCACAAAATATTTGACACACACTTGTTGTGTATGGAAGATATATCAGGAAAATGGTGGCTCAACATTTGTGTAGTGGTTAACCAATGACTGGCCCAACTTGAGGCCCAAGGTGGCTGGGAAGAGGACCTTGATGGGCAGGATCCAGAAGCTGGATAGCTCAGAGAACTATGGTAGAACCAAATACAATTAACAATAAAGAAAAAAGTCAATGTAATGATACCTAATTCCATGACCAATAGCTCTCCAGGTCCTCAAGCCTGTTCCGCTTTGTTGAGAGCAGCACAATGTTTTCTTTGTATGGTTCCATTCCCCACTAGTAGCTCTCCTTGGCAGGTAACCTAGGACCCTGGGATCTCTAACATCTTGTGTAGTTAAAGAAATCCAACCTTCCAATATTAAGATCCACTCAAGATCTTCTGTACTCTTCCATAGGCTTTAGGTCTGACTCTGCCCTCTGTAGTACACAAACCTAGTCTTCCAGACTCTGCTTGACTCAGTTCCACTGCTATTGCTGTTTTGGTGGTCATCTCACAGTGCTGGCCTCTCCAAAACACTGCGGTCTTCTGTTGCAACTGGGTTTCACTTTCACGAGTAGTTTCTCTTAGAATCTACTCAGGTTGCCGTACCTCTTGGCATGACCCTTACAGTCCTGGGCATTCAACTGCCAATGAGACTGTACCTTCAGTGATGTCCTTTCCTGGCCTCTCACTGTGCCACGCCTTACATCCATCAATACCTTCAAAACCAATACCACCTGGGTGAGACACATTACAAACTCCATCTACCAGCATAAAGTACAAACTTGGCTACCTCCAGAAGACAGCTTCTCTGCGCGCTTAGGAAACATTTCCCAGACATTTTCACATCAGTGATGCTGCTCCCTTAATTATCACTGATTTCTTAGCTCTCGCCAACCAGAATCAAGTACCCAGCAAAGCAAAATTTCACTTAAATCCTTCTGATAACTTTCTCACACAGCTAATATTCCAGCCCCAGCTAACCAGAACCAGAGGATCTAAACATATTTCTCCTATCCTTAAGACTTCAGCCAGAACCACATGACCAAAGTCATAAGGTTCTGCTGTTTAATGGGGCTGGAACATGGCCCCTTGTTTAATTACATAGTCCCCAGCTTTCTTTTTTCACTGCCTAAGCTTGGCTGTCCTGAAAATTGCTAGGTAGACCAGGATGACCTTGAATTCACAGAGATAAGCCTTCCTCTCTTTTCTGTGTGTTAGGATTGAAGGCTCTTGCAAACAGTGTGATGACAAACAGAAACAGACACAGAGGCAGTGTGAATCTGAGTGTATTTTGCAGCTCTCAAACAAGGATTTTTATACAAGTAGAACAGGTATTACAATTCTTAAAAGATGTGTTCAGTAAAACAGTTACAAATAACAAATTATCATAATCACTAGGCATAGGAAAGCATAAAGTCAATCAGGTATAACATTTCCTAAACAGTGGGTTCAAAGAATCAATTATAACCAAAATAGATAACATCTTAGTTACTAAACAATGGGTTCACAGAATCAATTATGACACTAAGCAAGTACAAAAATAACTTATAGTTAATGAATGACTCTTAGGTCCTGATCAAGTTCATAAATTTTTATGTGTAATCCTTAACTAACGTCTAACTTTTGTTTTTTTAAAAATCCTCAAAGTTCAATTTAAAACTACTTAAGCAATGCTTTCTATACCACAATGTCAAGCCAAACTCACTTATACATGCATAGCCATACAAATTCATATATTGTCGAGAGGATATTCTATCAAAGTATTATTTTATAATTATATAAATGATTACAAAGCAAAGCGCTGAATCTCTTAGAGAAGAGATCATGGCCAGTGACCACAATTCAAGGGGGTAGCTTCTCGGCCCAGGCTATCAGGAACATCTCATAAATATTAAAAGGAAACAGAAGCAGACAGACTGCCATGAGGACTACGGCTCAATAATTTCTCTCTGGCTAGAGAGTTCCACAACCGGTTCCAGGAGGCCTCCTCCCTTTGGAGTCAAACGCCTCAGTCTGTGGAACTTGTCACACAGATTCTACTGGGGTTGGTATGGCAATCCATCATATAAATAAACTGAAAAATTAAAACCACATGATCATCTCATTAGATGCTGAAAAAGCGTTTGACAAAATATAACATCCCTTCGTGATAAAGGTCTTGGAGAAAGCAGGGATACAAAGAACATACCTAAACATAATAAAGGCAATATACATCAAGCCAACAGCCAGCATCAAACTAGATGGAGAGAAACTCCCAGTGATCCCACTGAAATCAGGACAAGACCAGGTGGTCCACTCTCTCCATATCTATTCAATATAGTTCTTGAGGTCCTAGCTAGAGCAATAATACACCAAAAGGAGATCAAGGGTATACAAATCAGAAAAGAAGGAGTCAAACTCTCACTGTTTGCTGATGATATGATAGTTTACACATGCAATCCCAAAAATTCTACCAAGGAACTTCTGCAATGCATAAACACTTTCAGTAATGTAGCAAGATACATAATTAACTCAAAAAAAATCTGTAACATTCTGGTGCACAAATGATAAAATGGCTGGGAAAGAAATCAGAGAAACAACACCCTTCACAATAGCCACAAATAGCATAAAATATCTCAGAGTAACTCTAACCAAATAAGTTGAAGACTTGTATGACAAGAACTTTAAATCTTTGAAGAAAGAAATTGAAGAAACCAGAAGGCGGAAAGATCTCCCATGCTCTTGGGTTGGCAGAATTAACATAGTAAAAATAGCAATCTTACCAAAAGCAACCTACAGATTCAATGTAATGCCCATCAAAATCCAAGCAAAATTCTCCACAGACATTGAAAGAACAATACTCAACTTCATATGGAAAAACATAAGACCTAGGATAGCCAAAACAATTGTGTACAATAAAAGAACTTCTGGAGGCATCACAATTCTTGACTTCAAACTATACTACAGAGCTACAGTACTGAAAACAGCCTGGTATTGGCATAAGAACAGACAGGAGGACCAATGGAATAGAAGACCCAGATATTAATCTACACACCTGACTTTTGACAAAAAAGCAAAAACTATCAAAGGGGGGCAAGCATATTTAACAAATGATGTGGGCATAACTGGATATCAACATGTAGAAGAATGAAAATAGACCTGTATCTATCACCATGCACAAAACTCAAGTCTAAATGAATCAAAGACCTCAACATAAAGTCAGCCATACTGAACCTTTTAGAAGAGAAATTGGGAAGTAAACTTCAACGCACTGGCACAGGAGAACACTTGCTTAATATACCCCAGCAGCACAGACACTGAGAGAAACAGTTAACAAATGGGACCTCCTGAAACTGAAAAGCTTCTGTAAACAAAGGACACAGTCAACAATACAAAGCAACAGCCTACAGAACGAGAAAAGATCTTCACTAACCCCACACCAGACAGAGGTCTGATCTCCAAAATATACAAAGAACACAAGAAATTTGTCATCAAAAAAACAAATAATCCACTAAAAAATGGAGTACAGACCTAAACAGAGAACTCTCAACAGAGGAATCTAAAACTGCTGAAAGACACTTAAGGAAATGTTCAACATTCTTAGTCATCAGAGAAATGCAAGTCAAAACAACACTGAGATTCCTTCTTACACCTGTAGAATGGCCAAGACCAAAAACACTGATGACAACTTATGCTGAAGAGGTTGTGGGGTAAAGGGAACACTTCTGCATTGCTGGTGGGAATGCAAGCTGGTACAACCCTTATGGATGTCAGTGTGGCAATTTCTCAGAAAATTAGGAAACATCCTTCCTCAAGACCCAGTAATACCACTTTTGGGTCTATATCCAAAGGATGCTCAGTCGTGCCACAAGGACATGTGCTCAACTCTGTTCATAGCAACATTGTTTCTCATAGCCAGAACCTGGAAAGAACTGAAATGCCCCTCGACAGAACAATGGATAAGGAAAATGTAGTATATTTACACAATGGAGTACTACCCAGCAGAAAATAATAATAAAACCTTGAAATTTGCAGGAAAATAGATGGAGCTAGATAACATTATTTTGAGTGAGGTAACCCAGACCAAGAAAGACAATTATCACATGTACTCACTCATAGGTGGTTTTTAAACATAAAGCAAAGAAAACCAGCCTACAAATCCCAATCCCAGAGAACTCAGACAACAATGAGGACACTAATAGTGACTTAAATAAATCTAATCTACATGGGAAGTAGAAAAAGACAAGATCTCCTGAGTAAATTGGGAGCATGGGGACCTTGGAGGAGGGTTAAGGAGTGGAGGGGAGAGGCAGGGAGGGGAGCAGATGAGAATGTAGAACTCAATAAAATTCAACAAAAAATAGAGAGACTATACTAACTGGTACAGCTCTGTATGTAGTTTCCTAGGAATTTTGCAACCTAAAATCCTATCTTAAACAATCCTCTGTAAGTCATCTATCCCAGGTCCTTTGCAGTTAGGAGACCACTCTGGTGTATGACATTTTTATAACATGCTAGTTACTTACTCTGATAAAATCCTAACCAAAAGCATCTCAGGGTTTATTTGGCTGATACTACCATAGCAAAAACTGGAAAACACAAGTATGCATAGAAATGATGAAAGACAAGCCTCTAAATCAGAAAGAGAAAATCAAAACTGTCTCTCCATAGACAGCACCCAACCAACAAAATTTCAAGGATGTCATAATAATATAGCAAATTTTCTGAAAACAAAAACTGGCTTATGCTATCGAAGATGGACAGTAAAAAGTCCACTCCCCCATCCCCTGTGGGAGTACAAACTTTCACAGCCACTGTGCAAATCTGTACGACAATTTCTAAGGAATTTGAGAATCCATCTACACCAAGACCCAGTGATACCACTCTTCGGCATATAGCAAAGGATGCTCAATCATACCACAATGGAATTTGCTCAACTATGTTCATAGCAGCATTATTTTTAAAGACAGAGGCTGGAAACAACCCTGATTCCCCTCAACTGAAGAATGAATAAAATAATGTCATATAATTACACAATGGAGCACTACTCAGTCTTACATTAAAAGGACATCTTAAAATTTGCATGCAAATGAATAGACTAGAAAGAACATCCTGAGTGAGGTAACCCAGACCCAGTAAGAAGAACATGGTATGTTCTCACTCATAAGTGCATAGAAGATATAAATCAGTGCATAAGATGTCTACAGTCCCCAATCCCAGAGAAGCTAGTAACAGGAGAACACAAACAGAAACATACATAGATCCCCCTGGAGATGGGAAATAGAGAAGATCTCCTCAGTAAATTGGGACAACAATTCTGTTAGCAGGGCAATATCATTTAACACAGATGTTCTATTTTGGTTCTACTAGTGTAACTCTAGCAATCTGGTTTCAAGATAAAGTCCGACCTTTACCCAGGTTCTTCATTGCTCTTGCCTGTGTATCTCAAGAAATGGCCAGTCATGTCATTTTTCAGTCATCAAGAATTGATTACAAAACTCCATGTTATTAATTTCAACTGCTGCCAAATCAGGAAATATGTCAAGTTGTTTCCTTCCTTTCCTTTCCGCACTCTGCCTGCACCAGGTTCAGGATTGGAAATGGACTCAATTCTTGTACACATCTCTCTTCATTTGTGACTCCCCTGGAAAAGACAGAGGGATTGAAGGAAACTCATGAACTGGTCTACTTTGCCTTCTGAATGACCAATCCTGGAAAGAGCTTCATAGTGTTTTCCCAGCACTGGTCAGCAGAGGCAGAACTATCTGGGTTCAAAGCTATTTGCACCTACATCGTGTGAGGAAAAACCTCAGCTAGAAAATGCATTGCTCTAAAGAGAAATACATAAGTGAACAGCACTCATGGGGGGGGGGAGGAAGGAAATTCTTGAACAGGTAACAGTGAAGAACATAACCAAATAAAGATTAGAGCAGTAATACATTTAAAAAAAATGAAATTTGAAAAAGAATACAAATAATGGGCCTTTAAAAAAAGATAAAAACAATTTATATTAAAAACAATAAGATAACCCTCAGGTATGCTGACTTAGAAAAAAAGTAGGCCATTCCCTTTTAGATGGAATGCCACTAATAGGTGACTGATTGATATTGCTCATATGCACATGTTGGCTGCTGAGATCTGTACTCTGACATACAGAGTTACAGTCCATGGCCTGTTTCTAACCCACTGAGCTGAATTAACTGGGTCAAGCAGGACTGAACATATCTGCACAGGACAGTTACCTAACTGGAAATTCAATATGCACTGATTCAAGCTAACCTATTGAAATTATAAATTCATAAATCACATCTGTTTTCATTCACATGACATGAATTAATACATTCTAGGATGATAAAAAAAAACTGTCACTGAAACTGCCTGTCTTAGTTATGATTTTTATTGATGTGAAGAGACACCATCACCACTATAACCTTATAAAGAAAATATTTAATCAGGGTGTCTCATTCAGAGCTCCAGAAGTTCAGTCCATTAACATCATGGTGGGGAGCATGACAATGTGCAGGACGATGTTTTGCTGGGTACCTCTTGATATGCAGGCCACAGGAAGTCAGCTGACATGCTTGGCAGTATCCATAACAGATGAAACCTTCAAGCCCATCCCAGGTGCCACACTTCTTTCAACAAGATGACACATTTCGACAAAGCCATACTTTGTAATAGTACCACTCCCTCTGAGATTATACGAGCCAAAAACATTCAAACTACCTCATTGCCACAATAAGTTCCTCGTTCATACTGGTTAATCCAGCTGCTGATTTCCTCCCATTTCCCCCTGCAGTGCACTCAACAAACTATTCTTTCTACTCTGGTCTGAAGGCAGAAACCATGTTCCATATGCAAATCCTTCTCCTGCAAGTGTAATGAATAGTCGACCACACGACTCAAGTGGATAATTTTAAAAGTCTGAGGCCACACAGTCATTTAATTTAATTATATTGAAGGTGTAATCAAGAGGACAGCAAGGTCATTGATCTTGAAAGCAACAGCCTGGAATCAAGGCCACCTCTGTCAACATTAGAGATCTTGTCGCAGACACCTTTTTCTGAAAGGGTGGAAGTGCAGCTGTTCTAGATAAGTCTTTCCAGTGGGAAATCTGTCCACACATTTATGAGATTAATACAGAAATATCTCTGTAATAATGGCGTCCATTCATCTCTGGCAAATGCTCAAAGAGGAGAGAGCCTAGAACAAATTTCTCAATCCACATATGCTGACATCCTTAGGTTTCTTTTAGGTTCAGACTCTAGCTTACACTTTGAAGAGTTAAATAGTGACAGGAAACTGGAAGTTTATCCAGTTAGGCAAATGGGAGACTTACACAGTAAAGATATTATCATAATTATTTCATAAGTACATCAGTAAGCTGAAACAGGAGGTCATACTACACTGACAAATCCTGAGATGGAACTGTCAGAAGATGAGAAAGATAGGAAAAGTAGAACAAAGAAAAGGGAAAAACTGGGGCAGAGGAGTCTTGCATATTCTATGTCTTATTCCAAGTAAGCTTCCTAAGAGGAATAACTTCTTGTCTACTATTTCCAGGAGGATATCAAAGGAAATAGGAGACTTCTATGAAATCAGCAGTAATTGTCATACAATGGGACAAACTCAAGAGATGGTTACTCAAACTATGCAGAACAAGGGGCACACAGGATAACTCAAGAATATTATGGACTACACCCTCAGTGGCCTTGGAAATGATAACTGTAGTTCCATGAGATGGGAAGAGTGGATTCTCAGGATCTGAAGAACCTCTCCACATATTCACTGGCTCCAGATCATTACCATCTCTCCCAAACATAAACCTGGTTTTAATGAAGGAGCTCTATTCTATTCTCCATAACAGAGGGCCTTGGGAAAACTCCTAAGGCCAAGACACTAGGCTGTTAGTGGCTCTGGCAAGAATGTCCCTAGGTTTGAGAAGGAGCTTTGTTCCTTCTCCATGAGTGAGAACCTAAATGAAAAATTTTGCTCGATCATTCCCTTTTCACATAGCTGTCACCTACTCTCATATTGTGCACCTGGCAAAACTATAATTTTCTATAGAAGAAATCTGAGACTTTATGTCACACCGTGCCTTAATGTGCATCGTGACCCTATAATGTCCCCTTGAGCTGCTTGTTAGAGGCCTGTTCTTTGATGTGGGGACTGGCCTAGTGCTGTTTGTAAATCAGGGGTGTCTAATTTTTCATGGTTTAGAGCCAAATGTTTGGATGATTCTGGTGAACAATGTGTATCCTAGCATCGTAATCTCCAACAGGCCTAGTTAGCATACTACTTATCTTTGGTTTATTTTAGAGGCAGCCCTCCCGCAGCTCAATATTTCCTAAGCATTGGTGAATCCTTTCTATCAACAATTTGACTCTTCTACTTCACACCCTTGTGATAGAGCTGGATCGAAGGCTAGAATGCCATTTACAAGCTCCACAAAATTAACTCAAAATGGATTTTACACCAACATGTTTTATGCAAAGCACAGAATTTCAGAATTATACGAGAAAAACTAGGCCTCTTAAGTTTGGCAGCTTTCCTTCCATACGCATCAAAATCACGCACATTGTTGTTGACTGAAAGGATGTTTCTACACAAAGCTCCATGCTCGAAATACTTTTCACAGATGCAGCCCACAGAGGAAGTTATTCAGAAGCCAGCTCCTGGGTTTGAGAAGTTGGAAGGATCACATGGGCCCTAAGAGAACACTGATTGTGGCCTCACGTTCCCACCCAGCCTCAGAGAGGGCCTATCCCACCATCTCCCGTGGTTCGCCATCATCCCCTCTCCATATTGGGACAGAAGCCCCTTGCTCACCATGTCGTGGCTTCCATGCTCACCCATGCTCTCTTCACAGTTCCCTGCAGTAGCACTCACAGCACAGTATACAATCTTCTGGGGCCTGCTCTGCTTGAAAATCAAGCCTGTAACACGGCGCCAGGAAGTGTCCTGCCTGATTTTGACTGACAGGTCAGCTTGGAGGCCCTGATTGGCTATTGAGACTTGAGTGACAAGAACGCCTCCTTTAGGTTTAGAGTGTACTTAAAGACACAGCACAAGTTTTCTCAGACTTGGCTTCCAACTCAGAGCCAGACCTTTTACAGATTTGCAGAAATAAGAATTTAAATATCACACACCCCTGTCTCAAATAGCTGACCCTGCTATGTTCCTGCAGTCCACAACCACATTCCCTTCTGCCTCATTGACAGAAAGTCTCTCCAGAATACAAAAAAGTACAGAATTTAGGAGGCAAAAATGAAGTTTGTAGAGTTGGTTCAGGCTGACGTCGGGAGAACTGATGGTACTTTTTAGCAGGTTGTCACAGGCACTTCAGACATCCATAGAGCAACCCAAAATCAGATCAGAAACAAGATGATATATTTTTCTCCAGCCAGAAGACCTGATGATAGCTTCCAATGCTTTAGAGTTCTATTCCTGAATATCAGGTCAAACTCTTGAGAAATGAATAATAATAAAAAGGATAGTCTGCATGGGAAGTTGAATACTTAGGGAGAATGGGGCTAGAAAGGATGCTTTTATGAGCACTATGGTGAGCCAACGCACTTTCCTCAGTGGGCATGTGAAAAAAATCCTTGCATTATTTTAGGTTCTCTACTTGAACAGGACAAGAAGAATAAAACTTTCCATTTTTGAAGATAACAGCTTTATGAGAATGTGCCAGAGGCTGTGTTGCAGTTTTTCCAACAATGGCTGTCTACCAAAGGAAAGCTAAAGAATTCAGTAGTCTTTTAATCCTTGAGTCTAGATGTCTCAACAGATTTTCAGTATACATGAGAATTCCAAAGAAGTAGGCCCTCTAAAGTTATTAAAGGAATGAATTTGGGAGCCAGAGCTATGCAAGCAAGCAAATAGAGAGGTTTAAGAAAAACTTCAATATACTTACATAAGTAGACTGCAACCAGGTGTGATCCAGATTATAGGGGGATCTTTTTTTTTAATTGAATTTTTTCTTGATTTTTGTTTGTTTGTTTTTGTGACATCACTTATCTGTGTATGCTGGGGTCACATTCTCTGGACCTGGCTAGTTGCAAACACAGAATATTAAACTGCTTCTGCTTCATGAGTGCTTGGATCAAAAACATGCACCACCAGCAAGCTAATAAAGGTGGATCTTATCACATCAGATAATCATGGTTAAAGATTGTTCATCCCATTATAAAACCTTTAATAAGAAAAACCTCTTTAAGGTGTAGCCAGCTCTTCAGGTTTAGTTGATTAGGAAGTAGTCAGCTGGGCCTCCCAGAGCAGCCACACAAAAGCCAATAGTGAAGAAATGAGAAAGATTTCTACCCTCAGGCAAGAAGCAGACAATGGGTATTATTTCCAAGGAAATGTTTTTCCTAAACAAGGAAAGCATGGGGATTTGATTCATGGAGTCTAGACATGGTCCTGTGGAATTCTCCCTACTTCTTCAGCAGAGTCGGTCAACAAATCCACTTCTGAACACAATCAACATGTTCACAATGTAAAAGCAGAAACATTTAAGGACATTCTTATCTCAAAGTGTTTCAGGAACATTTGTTAATTTTAAAAATAATGGAATGGCGGGGCTGGAGAGATGGATCAGTGGTTAAGAGCCCTGACTGCTCTTCCAGAGGACCCGGGTTCAATTCCCAGGACCCACATAGCACCTCTCAACTGTCTGAAGATCCAGTTGCACAGGATCTGACACCTTCACACCAATGCACATAAAATAAAAAGTTAAATAAACCAAAAAAACTATTTTTTAAAAATGGAACGAAATGTCTCTGGCAAGTTTATCTTGCAGTACAAGCTCTTAGTTGAAAGTCAGGTAAAAGACACTGGGAAAGCAGATTGCTTTGGAGCCTGTTCTACCTGTCAGTTGTGATGTGAGATCTAAAAGTTAAATGTACCAATACCAAAATTCCCCAAATACAAAGAACAGAGAATACAAACAAGAAAACTTCAAGGAAGAGTTACCTGTCAGTAATCTTTACTCTTTACAGAAAACTTCAAGGAAGAAAACTTCAAGGAAGAGTTACCTGTCAGTAATCTTTACAGGCTTACTCTTGATCATGCTGGCTCTGAAGGAGTTCATAGCTGTTTCCATGCAAAATCATAAGAAGTTCATTTAACTAACCCTGACTGCTTCTTGGTGACGTCACTGTACAGAATTCCATTCTTTCCTTTTCCTAACCTTTTTTTAAAAAAAATTAGTTATATGTGTTCTTTTTCTGTATGTTTATGTGTGGGACAAGAATCCTGAGACTAGAGTTACATCAAATGGTTCGTTACCATGTGGGGTCTGGGAATGGATCCTTAGTCTTCTGTAACAACACCCAGTCCTCTTATTTGCTGAGCCAATGCTTTCTAGCCCCACTTCTTTTATTTAATAAATTTTCCTGTACATTTTCATTCAAAGACATATGACTCCATCTCTTCCTAAATATTTCCCTTCCTGTCTTACTTGTTAAGTATATATGAACAATAAGGTTGAAATATATTAATATAATCTAATGAGTTTGTTTTATTTGTTGTAGTTTTATGGTTTAGGGGCTGACAATACTGTATTGGATAAACAATTAGGAACTTCACTCCTACCTGAGACTCATTCTTTCACCTAGAGGAGAATTTAAATCTTTTAAATCAGTACCAGAAGACTGACCATGATTAGGCTGCCTAGAAGAGGAAACAATGAAGAATGGAAAACTTTTGTTGGAAAATTCCTTAGCAGTTAAGTGTACTTGAGATTCTTCCAGAGTAGCCAGGTTCCTTTCCCAGTACATACAGAAGCTCAGTACTGTCTGTAACTCCAGTACTAGGTGTTCTAGCACCATCTACTGGCCTTGTGGACAGCAGGCATGAATGGGATACTCAGATGTGCATACAGAAAAAATACCCATACACATGAAATAATGATTAAAATTAGATTTGTAAAAATAACCACATCAAAACCATAAAAACAAAGGAAATACACCGTAAAAGTTATTTCTCCAGCTGTCCATAGCACTGTATTCCTTTAGTACCATCACTCCAGACAGAGTGACTGTAAGATCACTGTGAGTTCCCAAGCATGTGCTACATAATCTATATCAGTGCATGCACACAATCACACCACAGACACACACACACACACACACACACACACACACACACACACACACACACACACAGACAGACACATGAAAAGAACAAAACTCAATAACATACCAGAAGAGGACAACTCAAATTTTGGGGCAATATAATACCTTTTGAAGTCATTTCATTTGTCTTCCATTGGTGCCTATAGAGTCATTTTCAACACTAAGAATTGCAAACATTGTACCACAGGTTATTAATCCCAGGCAGTGGGAAGCAAATTCATGCTGATACCTGCAATTCTGAGGCAATGGTGATCACATAGTCACTTACAAATTAAGGCCCATTTCAAAAGGAACTAAAACTTTTATAAAAATATGTATATAATTCTGATTTATTTTTCTTGTTTGAGAAAGGGACTCATTTGATACCTGAGTTGACACTGATTTACTAAGTATAAAACTGTATTGTACAATCCATATTGAGTTTTTAATAAATATTCATATTCCTTTCATACTATGCCTTTGGATCATCATTCTTAGGATGGCACTTTGCAAGAAAAGAGAGATTTTCCAAATAATTTAATATTTGTCTGGTAGAAAATAAATTAGAATATTCTTAACATCATTGTTTCTTCATAGAAGTCTTGTCAAACATGAGATCACTCCCACCCACGAAAGCATCGGATTTGTGCTATCTGCTCTAGATCTGAAGTTATGCAAAGATCCTCCCTGGTTTCCATAGTCAGAAGGGGAGATTTTTCTGTTTTCTGACCTCCCACAGAACAATTTGTATAAAATACACCATGTCCAAGGCAATTTATGCAATAAAGCATTAAATTTGGCTTATAGTTCTAGAAAGCTAGAGTCATTTAGGGCCTAGTAAATAAAGAAGGGAAAGAGGAGAACTGACATAGTGAACCTCAAGTAGGAGGTAGAGAGCACACTGTACATTATTCAGGGCTTCTGATGCCTCAAAGCCCACTCACTGGACACAGTACTTTCAGAGAGCCACAACTCTACTCGTGCGAAAATATTCTTCCAACTGGGGAAACAGGAATTCAAAAACACAAAACTAAAGTTGACATTCTCATCTAACCAATATGTTTCTCCAGCTCATAGATACTGACAAGTACATTTTATCTGACTACATTCTGCCTTATGCTTAAGGGAGACCATTATTTCCAACATGCAATCAAAGCTAGACCAAAATCTGGAAGGAAAATTATCAAATCTTGTAGAACCTTGTCAAAGGGCACCTACCACCTGATGCCCCAGGA
This sequence comes from Ondatra zibethicus, assembly GCA_004026605.1. NCBI lineage: Eukaryota > Metazoa > Chordata > Mammalia > Rodentia > Cricetidae > Ondatra > Ondatra zibethicus. The sequence continues at coordinate 16,314 of PVIU01017342.1, forward strand.
TGGATTATGTGAAATATTCAACCTACATTTGACCAATGTAGAAATAATGGCAAGGTTGCTCCTTGTACTCCAATTGGACAGGGAGGTAAGTGAGACATGTTTTAATACCACTTATGATTTATTTTGGGCGGCATTTAAAATTTTGCTTTGTTTTTCCAGACAAGGTTTCAGAGAGTAACAATTCTGACTCTCGTAGAACTCAATTTATAGATTATGCTGTCCTTGAACTTGCAGAGATCCTCCTGCCTCTCCCTCCCAAGTACTGGAATTAAAGATGGGTACAACTACTTCCGAGCTCCGTTATATGGTTTTTGCATTGCTCATTTTAATATCTGCCAGAGGACATGTTAGAAAAGCATCAGGAGGCAATTGAAGTTTGAGGTATCAATCAACCTGAAGAAGAATTTCTGATGGGTGAATCTTGTATAAACAAGGCCCCTAGACCAAGAACCCCAGAAGTCTTTCTCTACTTCTGTATCTTTAAAGATCTGTAGTTGCTATCTTTCTCTGGGATCTGGCGTGGTATGAATGGGTGTGGGGAGACCACCACTGCCTATACTGTAGTGAGTTTGGCTCATGGAATCATTCCATTCTTTGGATTCTACATGTGAATTACTATGAAGATAATTTCTTCTTATGTTTTATTGTCTACTTGATAGTAAAGTTAGTTTAAATAGAGTTTTGATGATAAAAATATAAACAAGTGTTACACAACTGGAACACATGTGTTTCTATTAAGGACATGTATAGACTGTGATTTAGGATAATATTTAAGAAAAATAGTCAAGTCACAGCAACCCAAATAGTTTAAATTACTTTAACCTTACTATTGGGTTCATAGGATTTATGATGCAACATATTTGAATCAAGTTTTAAAAACAGTTTAAAGTGTTAGTGCATTGGCACAGAAGGACAAATCCTAAATATAATCCTGGAGGCACAGACACTGAGAGAAACAATTAATAAATGAAACCTCCTGAAGCTGAGATGTTTCTGTAAAGCAAAGGACAAGGTCAACAAGACAAAACGACAGCCTACAGAATGAGAAAACTTCTTCACCAACCTGACATCAGAAAGAGTACTCATCTCCAAAATATACAAAGGACAAGAAATTGGTCATTAAAGGAATATATAATTTAATAAAAAATGGGGTATAGATCTAAACAGAGAAATCTCAACAAAAGAATCTAAAATGGGTGAAAGACACTTAGGGAAAATTACAACATCTTTAGCCATCAGAGAAATGCAAATCAAAACAAATCTGAGATACCATCTTACACCTGTAAGAATGGCCAAGATCAAAATCTCTGATGACAGCCTATGCTGGAGATGATGTGGGAATAAGGGAACACTCCTGCATTGCTGAGGGGAGTGCAAACTGTTACAGTCCCTTTGGATATGAGTGTGGTGATTTCTCAGAAAATTAGAAAGCAACCTTCCTCAAGACCCAGCAATACCAGTTTTGGGTATCTACCCAAAGGATGCTCAATTATACCACAAGGACATGTGCTCAACTATGTTCATAGCAGCATTTTTTTTTCATAGCTAGATCCTAGAAACAACCTAAATTCCCCTCGACCAAAGACTGAATATAAAAATGTGGTTCATTTAAACAATGGAATATTACACAGCATGAAAAATAATGACATCTTGAAATTTACGTGCAAATGGATGGATCTAGAAAACATCATATTGAGTGAGATAACCCAGACCCAGAAAAACAAATATCATATGTGTTCACTCATAAGTAGCTTTTAACCATAAAGCAAAGAAAACCAGCCTGCAATTCACAACCGCAGAGAACCTTGCCAACAATGAAGACCCAAAGATAGACATACATGGATCTCATTTCCTACATGGGATTTGGGAAAAGACAAGATCTCCTGAGTAAGTTTTGAGCACAGGGACAAGGGGAGAGTGTTGAAGGGGAGGAGAGAGGAAGAAACGGGAGCAGAGAAAATTGTATAGCTTTTTTATACAACTAATGTAGTATATAATTAATTGTATACAATTAATAAGACTAAGATATTTTCTCAAATAGCTTTGAGGTGAAATGCCCAAGAGGACAAGCTAAATTTTTAGAAAGGCAAAGCGGTGAATGAGGAACTCTTTAAGGTAAGGGAGTAAGAAGAAAGTAGCCCAATTATTATTAACTGACATTCCCTTCTAGTTAAAATTGGCTAATTACCAAAGGTAATAGTTACTTCCTTATACCCGTTTTTACCTTCAATCCTTTTTTTTTTTCTATTTTTTAAAATTTTTTTTGGCCCCTGGAGGGACAGCCATGGGTGCTGAAAACCGAACTCTTATACTTTTGGTTGTGAGCCTAGTCTTTAACGGCTGAGCCATCCTTCCAGGCCTTTACCTTCGAATGGCTAAGACGGACGGACGCTACTTAGACTCATATTGGTAAGCCACAGTCAAGTGACGATACACATTAATAAAGATGGGTTAATCAAAATGTAAAAGTTAACCAATAAGAAACTAAAACTAATGGACCAGGCAATAATTAAATAAATACAGTTTCAATGTAATTATTTCGAACATAAGCTAACCGGGCGCCGGAAACACAGCCCGCACACCTCTTACTACATCTTGATATAAAAATTTATTGATGAGTGGGTATGCATGCTAAAGATTTAAAGTAGAGCTGACTGATTCTTTTTCACATATAAAAGTTTAGATTTTTTTATTCCTTTAAGATTCCTTTTAAGATTACCTCTCAAGAACAGTAATAAAGTAATTGGACCTTTTTACGTAAGTGCAAGATGCAGTCTGCCAGTGAAAGACCTGATGGAGAAGAATATCTTGCTTGCCTACAGTATTAAATTATAACAAGTTGCTGGGTATGAATGTATAAGGGGTCTTGGGAAAATTTGTTTTTCATCTGTAATACATGAAAAGTTTAATCATATAGAGATTTTTTTCAAAGAACATGTTTTTAACTGTATTCCTTATAATCATTCACTTGAAGAATACAATGTAACTGTTAATTGGGGACTACATCCCAGCTCCTGGCATATTTTGGAATGTTGGGTGGAATGCCCCATTTCAAACTCCCTCCCCTGGGAGTTGCCTCAGTCCAGACTCCACCGCTGAGAAAGCCTGCCAGATGGTGATCCCTCCCCAGAGAGGGTCAGGACCATTCCCACAGGCTATTTAAACTGATGCCAGAGATGAACACGTGGTCTCCTGGTTTTCCGTGATCATTCCAGTTGTCCTTTCCCCATCTCTGTGTTTTCCTGGGGGTTACTCGGGAGTGCCAGCATCTGTTGAACCTGGGTTTCTTCTAATTCACTCTGATTTGGTCTAATTTGGATTATTGCATCGGCTGAGAGGTTTACTAGGCCAAAAAATAAGCATATGGAGGTCCCACCGGTGATTTTGTTTTTCCTACTGGCCCTGGGCTATGTGTTGGGAAATGCCCTTCTCACCCATGTGCTTCACCAGGCTAAGATTGTCTTCATCTGGGTGAGCTCTCCTTTTTCAAGTACATGGCTCCAGTACGTTTAGGTTTGTCCTTTGTTGGGGCATCAATGGAAGTCATGGCTCATACTCCACCAGCAGCGAGGCAGTCCTTGCTGATGTCGGATTGTGTGAGGTGGAGACATCTGCCCATACATTTCTCACACCTCTCTCTTTTTAACTTGAGTCTTATTACAGTGGATACATTGTGGTAGGCACTGAGTCCCGAGACTTGGCATAGACTTGTAAAAATGGACACATACAATTCAAGGCCTGATCTCCAAATGCCCTTTGGCTGTCTTTACAAAAATCCTTTTAAATTGAGGCTACCTAATGCCTAATATAAATCAAACAAAGCCCCATATGCCCTTGGTTTCTGGATGCTCTGTTCCAGCTCCCAATCCCCTTCCCAGCTCCCCCCTCTACTTCTCTAGCTGTTTGCTGTTTGTCTCACACCGGGACTCTCTACAATGGATCTGTTTTACCCATCCTTCCACTCTAAAACTGTGTAGGTATTCTGTCCTTTGTTTCTGTTCCCTCTTGCAGTGTCTGCTCATCTGGTCCTTAATGGGACCACTGTGTGCTTCCCTGGCTTCTGCCTGCTTACTCCGGGATTTTTAAGTTGGTCAGCTGACACAGGTCCCTAAAAAAAGTTTTATTTTTCTGTCTGTTAAAATAATATGGGCACACTAAGCTTTTATGTATATGTGTTGCCTCCATAGAATGCTTGTCTAATTTCTCTGTGTGTATGTGTGCGTGTTTTAAGATCTATAAAACTTATAACTCCAAATTACAACAGCTCTAGAAAAATACAAACACATGGGTAGCCACCATTTTGACCTTGGTTCATCTTTGGTAAGTGTACCCACATGCGCTAAACCTTCTGAGAAAACATTCCGCCTCCAAAATTCTTTAACTTACTAAAATATCCCTTTAATCTTCTTACATTTACTAGCATTGGTAATCTGTAACTAATTAGGTAAAATGCGTGCCTAAATTTAACTTATAAGTGTGATTATATATAACTAACAGGTAATAGTACCCAATTCTCAAGTGCCTTTACAAATCAGAGAGTACAGCATTTAATAAAAGAGCTTCTAACACAGAGGCATGCCAGCTTTTGCAGCATCCCATAGCTCCTCCAAAAAGATGCACGGTTATAGAAGACCTTCCACCTGGAGGCGTGCCTTTGGGGATGGCAAAGCCACCCATGCAGCATAAAGTAGCCTTCTACCTCATCTGCTTCCTGGACACTACACCAGGGGATCGATCAGCTCATCCTGCCAAGACAGATAGACTAAATCTCCCCCGCCCCCCCCCCCACAGGAAAAGCTGCAGGCCTCTTAGACTCCAAAGCTAACAGCAAATACTGCTTCTTAGGCTGGTGTTCACCAAGCAATGTGGAGAGTCTTGGGATTGCCTGCGTAGCTAAAAACGCTGTCTCATATCTTATCATTTATCCTTCTTAGAGCTGTATAATGCATTTGATGACATTAGGCGCTGGTAGTTCATTTCTTCATTTGTTAAGTTTCCTACTAGAAAAACAAAAAGGTGCACTTCTTTCATCAGCTTCACAGTCCAGGATTAACAGATTTCAGGTGTATTTTCAAAGACCCAAAGTTCCCAATTCCCTTTCATTTTCTTCTAAAATGTTTCAGGAACATGCAGGTTCCTGAAAAGGTTTTACTGCTTTTTCGAAAATCAGATCTAAAAAAAACTAACAGTCTCCAGAACCCATTTTAGCCCCAACCATTTTGAAGCATATTTTACACTTTGGTCCTGCTATCTGGGCCAAGAACAACTTACAAAGGGCCCTCCAGACAATGCCAACACCTGCACCAGCTTCTGGAACTTCACCATTTGTACCAACTCTCCCGAGCTCAAAAGGACACTACCCAACTAATCTGATTTGAAAGGATATATCTGTTCTCTTATCTCACTTATTCACCCATGCCTCTCCTGTACAACCAGGGCACTTCTCTGTCCCTTTTTCTGACAGTTAATGACCCTTCCTATAGCTAGCCCCATTCCTAGAACCAATAATAACAAAATGTTGTCCCTAGCTACCTGCCTTCTCATCTCCCTCAAGGAACAGACTCATGACATCTCCAACATGTCAGTAAACCAGACTCCAGCCACACCTCATCACTGAGCATGAGCCAACCAACTCCCAGCTCTCCCCTCTTCTACAATGCTTCATACCTGCAGGAAGTAGCCAGACTTGAGCTTGCACCACTTTATCCAAAAAGTCTGGAATGTTTGGTTGAAAGTGCCACCTGAGCTCCCTGGCACCCCTTTATCTAAAGAGTGTGGAATGTTTAGTTGAGGGCTACATCCCTGCTCCATGAGTTCATTTTGGAATGTTGGTTGGAAAGCCCCATTTCAAGGCCCCTCGCCTGGGAGTTTCCTCAATCCAGACTCCACATCGTCGAAAGCCTGCAAAATGGTGATCCCTTCCCAGAGAGAGTCAAGACCATTCCTACAGGCTATTTAAATTGACCCACAGAGAATGAACACATGGTCTCCTGCTTTTCTGTGATCATTCTGGTTCTCCTTTCCCCCTCTCTGTGCTTTCCCGAGGGCCACCTGGGAGTGCTGGTGTTCATTAAACCTGAGTTTATTCTAATTCGGTTTCATTTGGTCTAATTTGGATTATTGCATTAGCAGAGAGGCTTACTGGGCCAAGAAAAACAACAGTAACCACATTGTAATTCCTATATTGCTGGAAAAATTTTGCTGGGGTATATAAGCTGTAGAAAAAAGTATACATTTGAAAGAATGTAGAAGAACACAGAAAATAGAGAAAAAAGAAGGAAACTATTGAGGGAATGTTTGAGTGTCCTTTTCCCTAACATGGCTCAGATAGAAAAGTCTAATACATGCCAACTCTTTGGATTTTCATTTGAGCCCTACTATTGAAGGCTGGCAACAAGGCAGTGATAAATAACTTTGTATCCAATAACATGTACCCAGAAAGCTTTTATTTTTCTAATTTTATCATTTGCCCAGTGGAAAGTCATATTATTATTAATGCCATGGTACCCTGGGTTATTATTTGGATTCATGATCAAGTTTATATGTGATTCAGAATCCTTACTACTATGGACAGAGTAAAAATGCCTTTTATTCATGTAAAACATGCTTAGTCAGGAATCCCACTACATCCAAGTCTACACCTGATAAGAAGGAGCTGTAACATGACTCACTCAAGATAACCAGACACAGAACTAGGACCAACCACATGATGCCACTGGACAGTCTATAGCCAGAATCCAAGAGGAGTGCTCTGATCTGATCTACACATCTGGAAAGATCCCACTTCAATCTGCCCCGAGGATAGAACATCTCCCACAGGATCCTGGTTCTCAAATTGGAGACTTCTGTTAAAGACTGACCTGACCTTCATATCAGATATAATGCACAGGTGAGCAACCTTGGGGAGATAGGATTAGGAACATAGTTAGGAATTTAGAGTGTGAAACTTGTGTGATGACCATCAACATAATAAAATATAACTTTTGCTATAACAACTATAGGTATTTACCTTCTAGCTTACTATAAGGGCTTCCACAGTCCATCAATTCCTTAGGTGAGAGGGTTCCTCCCACAAGCCCCCTACAAGGTTCTTCCAGCCTGTAGACTCCTCTTCTCTTTGCAGCTCACTAAGCTGGGCAAGGTTCTGGACTAGGCCACTACCTTTATGGCAAGGGTGACACCTTCTCTCTTAGCCCAGTGTGGGACTGACCTATTCCTGAAACGTAATTCCGAACTATTACTCTGTCCTCAGGGTCTCTGTAGATAATGACATACTACCTAAAGCCTTGGTTTCCTGTTGTGGTTGCTACTGCTGCTGGGACCTGAGAAGATCATCATGTCTGGGGGCAAGCTGGAGATCAAAGAATAGTTTGAAAGAAAATATGGGTCTTAAACACTTTTCTAAATTCCTCACGATTTCTTAGTCCAATGGAAGTCATAGGTTGCAATCAACAGGAAGAGAAGTTTCGTTAGGGGCAGAAAACCAAGTTTGATCTCTGCCACCATGTTTTAGGATCATTAGTGACTTTTCACTTTGCAGCTGCTTCCTGCTCACTTCCTGGAATCTCCTATGTGGCCCAGATTAGGTATGAATTATATACAATGCCTTCCCTATTTTCCTTTTGGAACAAATGATCCAGGAAAGTTCAGCAAGTTGCCTTGAACCATGAGAATATCCTAGGAGTGATTGGTGAGGCTCTGTTTCCTTCCTAAGAACTAATTTCTCTCAGGACAGGAAATCTGGTAACTGATTGCTCTAAGTCGTGTATTTTGCCACCCTCAACTAAGAGTAAGAAATGGAGGCTGGGTGAATTTAGAAGCTTTTGTGAAACTTCCTGCTTTGCCGTATGCCATGACACGTTCATCCTGAAATGCTAGGATAAAATCTAGAACATCACACATATTAGGTAAGTAATCTATCTTTGAGTTACATTTGAACCCCATAGATTCATTCATCTGCTATAGTACTAAGGAAGATGTCATCAATAGAGTGACATTTCAATTTAGCCACAATAAGTAGCATATTCCTGAAAAAAAAATATGGCCCAGCCTATAACAATGCCAACATCCGTCTTGCCAACTTCTGTCTTAGTTAGGGTTTCTGTTGCTATGCAGAGACAGATGTCCATGGCCAAACTTTTAAAGGAAAACATTTAACAGCTGCTATCTTACAGTTCAGAAGATTAGTCCATTAGCATCATGGTGAGTGGCAATGGTCATATGCAGGCAGACATGGTGATGGAGAAGGAGCTGAGAGTCCTACATCTTGATAAGCAGGTGGCATAAGCAAATGGTTGTCACATTGAACATAGATTTAGCAAAGGAGTTCTCAAAACCCACCTCCAAAGTGACACACATCTTTTAAAAAGGCCACCCATACTCCAACAAGGTCACAGCTCTTAATAGTGCCACACCCTATTTGGTGCCATTTTCTAACAAACTACCCTAATGACCAATCCATATGTGTAGAATATTTTGAGGAATTCATAGAACATTATTAGAGTTAGTGTACAAATTCAACAAAGCCAAAATGTAAAAGCTAACACACGGCATACTAAAGGAACTAGCCAAACAGCCACACAGCAGACATGCACAGGGAAGACTCCAGGTAAGAGCATCAACTGGAAACCACATTAGGAGGAAAGCAAGCAGATGCAGCCATCTAAGCAGTCATCGATTCTTTTACAGCTTTGTCCACTGCTCTCCACACTGTACCTAATGCTCCCTGCAGAAATATTGAAGGAAATGTAGGCAATGCATAATAATATAGCAGAAACTTTAACATGAAACTAAAAAGACAAGGAAAGTCTAGAGATGCAGAAATGGTAGGTACAAAGATTAAATGACCTTTTCATTTTTAAATTTTAAATTGTTGCCATAAGAATTAATCTATCCATTCCATTAGATTACCATTGACAACAGTCAGAATGCTTATGTCAATGTCCCTATGCAAGCTTGATGTACCCTGAAATTAATAGAGATTGCTAATAGGGAGGCAGCTGTCAGTACAGTATGCAGCATGCTGAGAAAATGAGGGACCTAACATGGAAACCCAGCACTCATATTTTTGAAAATGGCATGGTTGTGTGCATCTGCTACTGTATATGCTAGAAGTTTACTTTTTTATTCAGCTTGATACAAAGTCAGGTCAGTTGAGAAGAGGGAACCTAATTTGAGCAAATACCTTCATCAGAATGGCCTGAAGGCAAATCTGGGAAGCATCTTCTTGTTCGATGCTCCACATTGAAATGGACAGCTCATTGTGTGGTGCCACCCATGCACTGGTTATTTGGATGGTATATGAATGTAATCTGGGCAGACAATGAAGAGAAAGTCAGTAAGCAGTAGTGGAATATTATTTTAAGATGTGTTACATTTTTTATACTGTGGAACTTTTGTTTCAATGATGCAATGATTTAGTATTGCATTTTTATGGTACATTTATTTAACTCAGTCAAGCTGTGATTCTTTGCCTGTCTAAAATACCTGATGGTCTAATTAGGAGCTGAATGGCAAATAGCAAGACAGGAGAAAGGAAAGCTAGGGTTGGCAGGAGTGAGAATAAATGGAAAGAGAAATCTGGGAGGAGAGGAGGATGGAGCAAGATAGAACAAGGAGAGGAGGATATCGGGGCCAGTCACCCAGCTACCCAGTAAAACATAGAGTAAGAGTAAAGTAAGAAGTAAGAGAAAGATAAAAGCCCAGAGACAAAAGATAGTTTTGATTGTTTAAGTTAAGAATATGTAGAAAGAAACAAGACAAGTTGAGTTTGGATGTTCATAAGAATGAATAGTTCTTTCCTTGTGTGACTTATTTAGCAGCTGGATGGTCATAGTGACATTTAATTTGTATTTTAATAAATAAAGCTTCCATGAATTGTAGAGACGAAAACATCCTCTCTGGTCAGCCTTGCAGACCAGGCAGTGGTAACACAGTAATCCCAGAAGAACTGGAATGGATTCTGGATGTGGACAATGTGGGTGTGAGACCAAGAGTAGGAGGGACCAGGTTGGGGCAGAAGGAAAGAATCGAGTACAGGGAGACAATGCTGAAATTAGGGTGCATTTGTGAGCTAGTGTAGAACCTAAGTGCGGTAGCAACTTCCTGGAATCTCTGCAAGTGACCCTAGTGAAGGTGCTTAGTTATGGAGTATTTGGAGCCTAAATGAGTCATCCTTTGTAGACAGCAGTGATCCACCAATGGATTGGTTTCATTTGACTTATTTCTTGGCTGAGGAGTTCCTATTGAGATCCCACAACAATCCAGATGGATACACAGACATAATGTTGCTCTCTGAACTCTCATTGGCAAGAAACACTTCCACATAACTCACTGAATGTAGAGAGGTACAGCAGGTGCAGCCTTGGAGCCATTATAACTGTGTTCTCATCTCTTCAGTGTGAGAAATTACTCTACAAGCTAAGTACAAGAAAGCTGGACACATACCCACCTAAAACAACATTCATCCTCCATCTGTACTGACTACAATTTATGCTGAGACATGGTGTCAAAGACATTCTGGGAGTGGCCAAACAATTTTTAGTTTCACTTGAGACAAAGGCCATAATGAATAACCCATGCCATGCACTGCCTGAATGGCCAGGAACCTCACAAAGACTCATGTAGTCATGGGTCCTATGTGAGTCTAAACTATGACCTCTCCTTATATGTTATCTTGGTGTTTCTGTGGGACTCTAACAGCAGGAATGGTGTAGCTCTGACCCTCTCTCTGCTTGTGAGGTTCTTTCTGTTTCCTTTGCCCTTCATTTTTGTTGTTATCCATAGTATAAAAAATATTTATGAATCTTCCTCCCCCCCCCAAAAATCCACCCTTCAACTGAATGTTCTTCTTTTACTCCCTGTGCATCTCTCTATCCATCATTCTTATTTGTCCTAACTCTACATGTTTTTTTTTCTGTCAAATGGTTGTTTGACAGAATTTTAGCTATTTTAATGTAATCCTGCTTACAGTATTTGAGCAGAAAGCCCTTGGATAAAAGATGTGTGCTAGGGCTGAAACACAACACCACTAGAATCAGGGGCTCCAGGAAATAACTAAATCTAGGGGTCCACAGTATGATCAAAATCTTCCAATATTGCAGTTTCAGAGGGTTTTGTCCATTATCATCATGGTAGGAAATATGGCAGTGTCCATGCAGACATGGGCTAGAGAAAGAGCTGATAATTCTATATCCAGATCAGCAGGCAGCAGAAAGTAACTGTGATACACTTCCCTCAACAAGGCCACACTTTCTCCAAAAAGGCCATACCTCCTAATAGTGCTACTACTAATGATATTATTAGGGGCATTTTGTTTCAAACCACCACAGTATTTAAATCCCACAAGTATCTCCTCAACCATGTTCAGTGCATAACCTCAATAAACCCATTGAGTGGACTTTGGTGAAACTGAATGTTACATTGTCATTGGTACTTATGGGGATGGCTTAGACATTGCTTTGTCACCCTGCACTGGGGAGAAAATTCTCACAACATATCATAAATCAGGAATATATTTGTTAATATCCCTGTGTCTCATGTTAATAGAAAAATTAATCAGTACATGAAAGAATATGTTAGGAGAACATAAATATGGAAATGGTCTTAGTAAAGAAAGACTTAGATATATGAAAATGATAATGATGGATGGTACCAGAATAAAAAAGACCAGAAGCGTTTTGCAAGTTATGAAGTACTGAGTATGTAATTTATGGTACATAAAGAATTAGAATTAGAGGTGATATATTGTATTTAAATTGGTAAGGTCAGGTGTCAACTCTATTAACAACTTGATTAAACATATGTCAAACAAAAAATTTGTTGAGTTATATCTGGCTATTTAAATATTCTATACACCAAACTTGTGCATAGATAATCTTCTGGGTGTTTAATAATTAGCTTTGGAGGCTATCCTAATATGGTTAGAGGAATTAAATGGAAGAGTATTTCTCCCCTTTCGCTACATGGCCAATGAAATCCATGGGGAATAAAGCTACTGATCACTTGATGTCTCATTTTGACAGATCATCAACACCACACTCTATGTATTTGAGACATTAGCACCTTAAAAAATGAGGGTGATCATTGAAAAAGTTTGTTCAAAGCTTTAATGGAAGTCACAGTTTACAAAGCAAAGCCTTTGACTTATTCTCACATTGATGGACAACTGGCAGATAAAGCCAGAAGAGTCTGAGGTTTCTCTTACACACAATTGACTTATGAGGACTCGTTTCTCTAGAGACCTTGAAAGCTCAGAAAGATAAAGTAATTTTGGTCAACTGCATAATCTTCAACACTCAACAGGGAAAGTATAATCAAAACTAAGAGAACCGATCACAGTCCAAAGGATAACACTCCACAGATATTAGATGTAATTTCCTCTTCACAAGAATATGTTATACAGATGTGAGACTAGAGACCTTGGCTCACTGAGCACCTGGTTTTAGCCCAGGAAGACAGTCCCATAATTATTTTAACCCTTAAATTATATGATGCTAAGTAACTCTTCTCTCCATAGGTAGAAGCTACATGGGAAGGATATGATACTGATTGCTGAAGCAGCTATGAAAGTGTATGAAAGCTGATTGTGGGTTCATCACACTGAAGACCAAATGTCGAGGTCAAATGGATATATCTAATAGATGGACATTGGACTTTTTAGTACTTTCCAGGTTTTAATCCCAATATTGCAACCTGATACCTCAAATTTAACTGGCATAAACCAGATCAGGCATTGCAACAAATTGATAATGGCATGTTGCCAGTGGTTTCTGTCCTGCCTACTCCTGCAGCCTTTCAGTCTCAAAGACACACACACAGAGGTTCACATTAATTATAAACTGGTTGGCCTATTAGCTCGGGCTTCTTATTAACTCTTACAACTTACATTATAGCTTACATTAGCCCATAACTCTTGTCTGTGTTAATCTTGTGGCTTGGTACTTATTATCAGCAAGGCAGTCTCATCTTGCTTCCTCTGTGTCTGGATGATGACTGCAAACTGATCATTTCCTGGTGCGGGAGAATTGTCTGTATTCTGCCAATCATGATTTAAATAAATGCTGATTGGCCATTAGCCAGGCAGGAAGTATAGGTGGGAAAACCAGACAGGAAGTAGAGGCAGGGCGATGAGAACAGGAGAATTCTGGGAAGCAGGAAGCTCCCTGGGCACTCCTACCCGGACCACCAAAGAAGCAGGATGTGACCTGCCCCGCTGAGAAAGGTACTGAGCCATGTGGCTAACATAGATAAGGATGATGGGCTAATATAAGCTACAAGAGCTAATAAGAAGCCTGAGCTAATGAGCCAATCAGTTTATAACCTAATGCAGACTTTGTGTGATTTTCCTCTGGGAATAAATGGCTGGGGGACCAGGAGGGACAGAAACCCTGACAAGCCTGGCCCTCATGTTACAATTTCCTCTTCCCAGAATTCCCATCTTCTGATCGCCCCACCTCTACTTCCTGCCTGGTTATCCCACCTATTCTTCCTCCCTTGCTACTGGCCAATCAGCATTTTATTGCTGATTGTAATGGAAGACCATTGTACCACAGAAATGGCATTTTGGGTTACCTCTTCACAGGGAGGTGGGCTAAGAAATGTAGGTAGAAATTGACTAGGTAGTTTAGGGTAAAACACTCGAAAGAAATGTAACCAGTTGCATTTTCGACTAAAAGTCAAGTGCCACTGGAATTCTTAGTGGTTCATCCTTGTCAGAAGCCAAAGATGCCATGTGTGTTTAGGACCTCTGATCTCTAATGGTAAGTAATTCTGGTGGCCTTAGGAAGGAGGAAAGTTAATAGTAGTAATGAGTGCCTATTAAGAAGAAAAGGTTCTTGTTTAAGGGAATAGAATCTATATTACGGGTGCAGATGTCACATTTCAAGGGGCAGGTTAGTTTCCTGGTCAAGGAACCTGGCTGGTGGAGCCAGTAAATGCCTATGTGGGACATCTGTAGATCTCATACTATTGATTAACTGATCACTCTGATTTGAATAAATAATTGGTCTGAGATAATCCTAATGTACCATAAAACTGGAAATCTCTAAAACTCCTTTCTGCCATTCCCTTTCTGTATCATGACACTTTGTAATGTGTGAATAATTTTTTAAAATTGTTCAAGTGCCCACAATGAATTCTCAAATTTGTACAGGTGCCTCTGCATTGCCACTCCCCAATAAAATGTTGGACTGCTTTAGGGCACTCAATCTACTGTCTCTTTGTTTTTCTCACTGACCAGTCAAGGCCCAGGTTGGAATAACTTTCACACTTGGGCTTGGAAGCAGAAAAGATATGGTGGAAATGATGTAACTATAATCCAGAAAAAATATGTTAATAATTTAAGACAGGCTTTATTGACATGTTTCAAAGACTATGGGCAAAGAATAGGGATTGTATTAGAGCACACCAAGTATTTGTCAAGTATTGTCTTTCATGTTATACATCTTAAACATGGAAAATAACAGTCCTGTTATTCATGGTCATACCATTTTACCCAGATCTTCGATTTTGGTTGAACTAGAGTTAACTATAGTAATTTAGTTTCATGATAAGTTCAGATCTTTATTCTGATTCTTCATTCCCTACTCTTTGGCCACTCAATATGCTTATAGATTATTTAAGAATGTTTCCTTCAGTACTCATAGTTACTGTCAACAACTGTTAAAAAAAACTATCTTGTGACTATACCTGCTTTACAATTGGCCAGTAAACTCAATTACTGCATAGGTTCCCTTTCATTTGTAATATCCCAAGAAGAGACAAAAAAGAAGGAGGACACTCATTCACTGGTTGATTTTTCCTCCTTCCAGAATAGTCAAGATGAAGACTAGAAGGATTTGCTTGATTTACTATTATCAGACACATTGGGTGTGTTCTGTTGTGGTCCACCAATGATGGGTTCATACACTCTCTTATGGCCTCTACTTTTACCTCCCCTTTTGCACTTGGTATATGCTATGACAAATTCAAGTCATCAGACAGCAGCAACAAACTTTATGTACTGAGAAAATATTATGGTATTCATTGGAGTTCTGAGAAAATGTTATGAACAAGTGTTTAGTCCTAAGGATAACACATTCTACAAAAAAGGGAAAAAACAAAAGAAGAGATATCAGTTTATCATTTTCAATTGAAAATAGGTTTTATTATTTAAGTTGTTGTTTTTCTTCTATCCTTAAATGAAAACATGTTTATAATTTGGAAAAAGGCAACATTTTCCTGGTAGAATGCTTCAATTAATCAGGGTGCTGACTTAGCGGGAATGTGTGTGGTGCGCAAGTCTGGAAACCTAATCTTTATCACCATATGAAGAGAGCCAAGAGTCCACCCCAGAAAGTTGTCTTATGGTCTTCACATATCTGTCAGGGCTAAAATTCCATAATCATATCACACATACATATAACAAAAACTTTTTTCAAATAAATCTCATTGATGTTACATTACCTGGCATCTCTGGATAATTCCCTGAGAAGGAAGCACTTCAAGATGAAGTGACAAATAGATAACTAATGGGGACAGAAAGATGCATAGAACATCAAGCTATACTGTGAAATATTGAGTTGATTACTTTTTAACTCACATTTTACATCTCTACCAGTTTGATGAAAATGATGCTGTGGACACACATATAAGGTAATGTTTCTTATACTCTATCCTATTATGCATTTTAACATTAATTTTGATAAAATACGTAGACAAAACAGCAAATGATGGGGTTTAACATGTACCCTTGAACTTATATTCAAGAGACTGATCCATGATGATTATGAATTCAGATGTATTCATAACTAATTAGTAGCATACAAACTAGACTGAATAGCAAATGTCATTTCAAGGGAATTTGTGAAAATATGAAAAAAATTCAGGAAAAAATTTCATCACCCTTTCGCAGACACCATTATGTAAAAAGCATGAATATACTCTGCCTAATATTAAAATAATGTTTCACTCAGAGAATGAACATCTCATTCTCTATATCTCAGCAGAAAAACATCTATCATTAAGTGAAAGCACAGAAGAAGATGTACAAACATCACAGAAAGGATACAAAGAGCACAAAATAAACTTCATTGAAAGGATTTGCTAAATGTATAGAACAGTTTAATGTCTCTCACTAACCAGAAACCACAATGGAAAAATGTCCAGAATGACATTTGAGTGAAGATAGTGAATGATTAACCTTCTTCATGATGAAAAAGATATGAAACAAAAATTTCTGGACAATAAGGACCACTGTGATGTCTAAAGTCTTTACCATATCATTTACATGAAGAAGGTTTTTCTCTTGCAGGACTTCTTCCCTATTATCTGATATTATGATGATAAAAAATGTCTTTAAAATATTTACAGGCCTAAGGACACGGACAAGCAGTTAGGACAAGTTCATTGTCAGGATGAAGGTCAGGTTTTTGAGAACTTCCTGTAGTGCTGCAACAGGAACATCCAATGGTCTAACTTTCCTTGGAGCAAGCATGAATATTCATATACCCACACAAGGACACACTAAAATAACATAATGAAAATTAAATAAAATCTTTGGCTAGACAATTTTTCACTCATGAATGTTTTTCTCCTGTAAGCATTCATTTCTGTAACCCAGGGGTTGAGGCATTTAAAGGCTTACTTCCAGAGTTTTTCTCAATCATGATTTGGATCATGCAATAGAAGGCAAGAATGTAGACCTGAAGTTACAGAAATTAATCATTCTCAATTAGTGGCATCATTTGGGAAAATTTAGAAAATCATGTTATCATGGAAGAAATATGTCATGGGTTTATTACTGAGAGTACACATTCACCCACTATTTCAAGTTCCTCCACCTGGTTCATGCTGCAGGCTGAGGATGTGAGTTCTTAGCTTCCCAATGCAGCTGTCATGTCTGACACTTCTTGTGAGAACACTTTCAAGGTGATCATGTAACCATCTGGAACCCAGAGTCACATTAAACTCTTTTATTAATTGACTTAGACATTATGTTTTATCACAGACACAGAAGAGGCACTCATACACATCTACAAAATTTTACATCTGGATAAGTGATAGGAGAAGCTTTTTAAACAATCATCTTTAAGAAGTGGAACCTAGTTAAGGCGTGGCTTCCTGGAGTCCAGAAGAAAAACTGGGATGGATCAGGTGCTTGCTCTCTGGGTGATTCCCAGGGAACACAGCAGAACTTCGACTTTCCATTCTTGTGGCATGTTTATCTTTAAGCCAGCCTGGTTATTTCCCAAATCAAGCTAACTTCTGCAGGTAAGTGTATTTATATAATTGAAGAAAGGTGTGAAATCAAAAAGGGTTACCTTATCATTGAATGCACAGGACTTCTGCCTATATAATTTTGCAGGTGCAAAAAAATAGAGACTTCATAATGCTTGAACAGATTTGATTCTTGTAGGCTTTTCTTCCCAGTCTTATGTAAGTAAATGTGTGTTGCCTGAAGATATTTCCAAAATATTTATAGTCACAGTCCCTTTAGGATGAATCTGCTCAGGTCCTCAGAGTACTGTGATATGCAAAGGCCTTAATAGACCTCTTATCCACTAAAAGTTTATTCTTGTATAAAGACTACCAAGAAGAGAAAAACTTTACCATGCTGACTGCATCTAAAGGGTTTGACAGGCTGGACTGTGGTGGCACACCCTTTTAATCTAGCACTTGGGAGACAGAGACAGACAAATCTCTGTGAGTTAAAAACAATCCTCATCTATGAGTGAGTTCCAGAACAGACTCCAAAGCTACAGAGAAACCCTGTCATGAAAAACCATAAGAAAAAAAAGAGTTTCTTTGAAATATGATATTTTCTCAAGATTTTAAAGCCTGGTGACACATACAAAGGCTCCATAACATTGGCTAATATTGTAGGGTTTCTATTCAGCATGTGTTCGTTGATGGATGTGTACATTTCTATAACATGCAAAGGCTTTACCACATTGATTACATGTGTAGGGTTTCTCTCCAGTATGTGTTCTTTTATGTATTTGGAGATTATATTGACGTGTAAAGGCTTTACCACATTGATTACATTCATAGGGTTTCTCTCCAGTATGTGTTCTTTTATGTGTTTTTAGATGACTCAGTAGTGAAAAGGCTTTATCACATTGATTACATTCATAGGGTTTCTCCCCAGTATGTATTCTTTTATGTGTTTTTAGACTACTGAGTTGTGAAAAGGCTTTATCACATTGATTGCATGTGTAGGGTTTCTCTCCAGTATGTGTTCTTTTGTGAAGTTGGAGAATACTGAGATATGAAAAGGCTTTACCACACTGATTACATTCATAGGGTTTCTCTCCAGTATGTGTTCTTTTGTGGATTTGGAGTTTAGAGTGCTCTGAGAAGGCTTTACCACATTGATCACATTCGAAGGGCTTCTCTCCAGTATGTGTTCTTTCATGTATTTGGAGACTACATTGACGTGAAAAGGCTTTACCACATTCGTTACATTTATAGGGTTTCTCTCCAGTATGTGTTCTTTTATGTGTTTTTAGATTATACAGTCGTGAAAAGGCTTTACCACATTGATTACATGTGTAGGGTTTCTCTCCAGTATGTGTTCTTTTATGTATTTGGAGATTACATTGATGTGCAAAGACTTTACCACATTCATTACATTCATAAGGTTTCTCTTTAGTATGTGTTCTTTTATGTATTTGGAGATTATATTGAATTGCAAAGACTTTACCACATTCATTACATTCATAAGGTTTCTCTTTAGTATGTGTTCTTTCATGTATCTGGAGTTTAGAGCATTTTGAAAAAGCTTTATCACATTGATTACACTCATGGGTTTTCTCTCCAGTATGTGCTCTTTTGTGAACTTGGAAACTTGTGACATATGAAAAGGCTTTACCACATTGATTACATTCATAGGGTTTTTCTCCAGCATGAGTTCTTTTGAGTATTTGGAGACAACTGGTACCTGCAAAGGCTTCATCATATTGAATACCATCATATGGCTTCTCTGAAGAATGATTTTTTTCATGCCTTTGAAGATGCCTGTAACATGCAAAGACTTTAACACATTGAGTATATTCAGAGGGTTTCTCTCCATTATGGTTTCTTTCATCCCTGTGGAGATAATTGGCACATGTAAAAATTTTACCATGCACATTACACTGATGAATATTAATATCTGTATGAATTAATTTTATAATTTTGTTTAATTGTAAAGAGGAATCAGATTTTAAGTTTTACATTCATGGTACTCTCCTTCTGTATGGGATGTTTTGTGTCCTTGAAGAACCTTTGATGGTAAGGGTCTTTTTTTAAATGACCCACATTTATAGCATCATTTTATATGTGATTTTTTTTTTACATATTTGAAAGGAACTAGACTAACTCAGTTTTAAATAACCTTACATTCTTTTGCATTCTTATGTTTTCCTTTAGTGCAATACCTACCACAAGAAAGTGTACTAGAACAAACAAAAGTAAGTGCACAGACCAACACTCATCGGGCTTATTTTCAGTGTGAGTTTGCTGATGTCTCCCCAAGGAAGTTTGAGAATCAATTAAATATAATCTTATAGCACATTCAACAAATCTACCCAGTGTTGAAATACTAAATATCTTTCATATCTTCTCATTATTCTGAAAGAGACACAGTCCCTCTTTCCATTTTGGGAAGCTCACTTCTGACATATGACATTCTTCTTAAAGGAAGAAGAAATAAATGGTTGTCCATTGAATTCACACAGTTTGACTTTCTGTTCCTCACAGACATGTGGTATAGGAATTAAGGTTTCTCCACAAGAGCCTTTTTGACTATAATGAACTAACTCTTTCAAAAAGTTTGGCAAAGTCATAAGTAGATGGGTAACACTAGCTTTAGTACACACTATTTATTTTTTGGACAATTTTAAACATATACTTATTATCTAGTCAATGTGTATATGTGTGTTCCTTGTGCACTATCTGAGTGGGATGAAACTAAATGGATTAGCAGTTCTACAGCACAGTTCTCATGGGGCTCTGATTGAATGGTGGTATCAGTTAAGATATCATTTCTTTCTCTTCTGTTTAGGGGAATGCCTTGGAAACACAGACCAGTTACCTCATATTGAAGCATATGATTTTATGAGAAATTAATAATCATCAATATATTTAAGCTGTGCTTATTTATACTATTGTTTTTCTTTAAATCTTCCAGGACAAATTAAAATTTCTTCAGAGATAAGTATATACCAAGTTGCAAATAAAAATTACCTTCCATGTTTTCTAGCACTTTGACAATGCTCTTCAAAATTATGGTCTTCCCAACTGTAGCCTAAAATATAGTAACAGAAAGTAGATAATATATTAATGGGTATTGTACAAAACTGAATATCTTAAGTGAACTATGCCCTAGTTATTTGGCTCATTCTTACTCTTTCTCAAACACAAATATGCAAAAGTATCAATAAATAATACACAGTTGTCCCCTTATTTTAAAATGTGAAGGAAAGTTCACAATCTTACCAACAGCAGTGAGGTTCCTGTATGTCTCCAGCATCACATCTTTGTAGAGACTCTTCTGGGAAGGATTCAGCAAAGCCCACTCATCCTGAGTGAAGTCAATGTGCACATCCTCATAGGTCACTGGATTCTAGAATAATCCAACCAACAGTAAAACAAAGTGTGATCCTCACATTGGATACTTCTTTTACAATGATATATTTGTATAATGCTGCTGCTTCCCACACTTCTTCCATGACCTTACATTATAATGTCATCAGCAGTCACTTCAGAAGGGAACTGAAGAGGAGGCTCATGTGTGCCATCCTTTGCCCTTTAAATAGGATACAGCCTTGAGAAAGAAACACCAATGAGCAGACATACAGAGACAGACAATCAAGCAGATCAACACTACTGAGAAAACATCACAGAAATAGTGAGAACAATGATTGTCTAGAAAAGTGATGGGAAAATTGGGTATATTGACTCTTGCCTTTAATCCCAGCAATCAATGTAAAAGCAGATGAATTAAACTGAGTTGGATGTCAGTCAAAGCCCATGCAATGAGTTACAGGAAGCCAGAGTTACAAATTAAGAAAACCCAGTATCCATCAAAAAAAGCATTCAAATAAAAAAGGTAAAAAGAAGTCAGAGGTTTTACTGAAGTTCTTACAAAAAGTTTTGTATTCACTTTAGTTCTACATTCATCTTCCAGAACCTGCAATGGCCCAGTTTAAACTGTTTCATAATTTGATCTTAAGAAAAGGGAGTGCCTGTTTAACAGTTACAAATGGACCAAAGAAAACATAAGCCCTGCAAATCATGATCATAAATAACATAGAGTAAGGGAGATGGGTCAGCAATTAAGCGGTCTTGCTGTCCTTGCAGATAAGTGGGCAGAAATGCCAGGACTAAAAGGGGGCTTGGAATTATCCATTACTTCAACTTCATAGGTTCTGAGGCCTCTTGTGAGTACCATGATGAACAGGCACACATGTGATACCTACCCTAGTATATAGATACAACCTCATATTCATTGAAATCATTCAAAACAAAAAAATAGGAGTCGGTAGAAAGTTACACCCCTGCAGTGCAATGATTCAGAAGGCAGTGGTATTAATGTCATGGATACTACTTTCCTGGGAAAAAGAATGATACCCTCTAGCAAACTTGAAATTTCAAGATGTAGGTGAAGTTCAGCATAGAAACTTATCCTTGAAATGTAAAAAAACCTACATCCCAGGCTCATCAGACTATAAAACAATACACACAACACACACAAAAAAACAAGTATGTTGCTTCGCCATTATTCACTCTGCAGATGCCAGAATCATTTGCATTTCTGAGTTGAGGACAGAATGGTCTAAGGAGCTACATTCAGGACCCAGAGCTGCACAGAAAACCATTGTCGTTCAAAAACAAAAGTAAAAACAAAAAATTAAAATAGAAATCAGGATAGCAAAGGCTTAAGAGTGAATAGCAAATGCTTCAACTGCATGTTTTGTCATTTAGTGACACCATCTATAATGATGGTGAAGTCATGACAGCAGAACACACATAACCCAAAATGGGTTGAGGCTATAAACATGTAATCCAATCCCCAATATAGGAATTTTACCCAAAAGATTTCTCCTACTAAATGTTCAAAAAATACAACAAAGAAGAGCACCCCGGAGAGACAAGTGTTCAACTACTTCTTCTAATCTGGGACCTTTTCCTTCAATCAACTAGATTCTGACCCCGATCCATAAATATTTATTGTCATCCCATGATAAAAAAAAGTATTTAGTCTAACTTCAATGACCGTCAAAGGCTGGAAGTTCGTGAAGTGCTTCAATGTGAAGTCTCTTATAACAATCATGATATTGACTTGATTTGGCCATAACCCAGCGCAATAAAGCCACATCTAAGAGTGCCGCCACTCCCTAGGAGATTATTGGGTCTACATACATTCAAAGTACTAGAGTGGTTTATCTTATTCTTAAGGTAGATAGATTCCCAATTATCTGACTAACTGCCATATTGGATTCCATACTGGCTATACAGGTTTGCATCCCAGCAGCAATGGAGGAATTTTCTCTTTACTCAACATCCTTGCCAGCATGACTTTTCCATTGTGTTATTGAACCTATAACAGGTATAAGGTGAATTCTAAAACTCTTTTAATGTTCATTTTATTGATGGTTAAGTATATTGAACATTTAGTTAAGTGTTTCTAAGACAGTTTAGATTCGTATATTTAGAACTCCTTTAAATCTGTACCACATTTTTATTCAATGAATTTATTTCTTGATGTGTTCCTTCTTGAGTCCTTTGCTTCAGAGCAAGTAAAACCAAACTACACAGATAAACATGATGTGTACTCCTTGTAAGAGGATATTAGCTGTTGAGTAAAGACTAATCACAGTACAATCCACAGACCCAGATAGGGTGAGTGACAAAGATGGCTGTAGCAGGGGGTGCATGGTTCCCAAACAGGAAGATTGAGTAGACTGGATTTTGTGGGTGTACTCAGAGCAAGAACAGGAAGGATCATGGGAGTAAATGGAGGTATGGAGGGGAAAACACAGCAAGAAATTCCTAGACTAGGAAAGCTTTCAAGGGTTGATGTTGAAACAGTGAAGTAACAACTTCCTGCAATCTTTGAGGGTGATTATAGTGAGGACTCCTATAACTCAGAAATATGGAGCCTGTACTGGCCGTCTTCTGTAATCACATATGGCTCCCAGTGGTGGGGCTAGGAAACCAAGCCATCCACAAAATATTTGACACACACTTGTTGTGTATGGAAGATATACCAGGAAATGGTGGCTCAAGATTTCCATAGTGGCTAACCAATGACTGGTCCACCTGGGGGCCCAAGGTTGCTAGGAAGAGCACCTAGATGGGCAGGATCCAGAAGTTGGATGGCTCAGAGAACTAGGGTAGAACCAAATACAATTAACAATAAAGAAAAAAGTCAATGTAATGATACCTAATTCCTGACCAATAGCTCTCCAGGTCTCCAATCCTGTTCCGCTTTGTTGAGAGCAGCACAATGTTTTCTTTGTATGGTTCCATTGCCCACTAGTAGCTCTCCTTGGCAGGTAACCTAGGACCCTGGGATCTCTAACATCTTGTGTAGTTAAAGAAATCCAACCTTCCAATATTAAGATCCACTCAAGATCTTCTGTACTCTTCCATAGGCTTTGGGTCAATACACTGACTCGGCCCTCTGCAGTACACACGCCTGGTCTTCTAGACTCTGGCTGGCTCAGTTCCACTGTCGCTGCTGTTTTGGTGGTCATCTCACAGTGCTGGCTTCTCCAAAACACTGGGGTCGCTAAGTATCTAGCAGAGCAATATTTCACTTAAATACTTCTGATAACTTGCTCTTCAGAGCTGATTCTTCAGCCCCAGCTAACCAGAAACAGACGTTTTAATGCCTTTATTTTATCCTTAACTCTAAGCCAGAACCATGTGGCCTAAGCTGTCAGAACTATGTGGCCCAAGGTTCTGCTGCTTACAGGGGTTGGAACATGGTACCTTGTTTAATTATATCTTTACCAGTTTTCTGTCTTTCACTCTCTAAGCTTGGCTGTTTTGAAACTTGATCTGTAAACTACGCTGTCCTTGAACTAACAGAGGTCTGCACGCCTCTGTGACCAGAATGCTACCACATCTAGTTAGGGTGTGGCTACCTCGGGTCCAGGTAGCCTCTGTGACCAGAATGCTACCATATCTAGTTAGGGTGTGGCTACCTCGGGTCCAGGTAGCAAAACCGAGAGCACACAGGTGCCCGCTCTCTCCATGCGAGGTCCGCCAGACGGATAGGACATCTGACCTCCCACTCCTGTGGCGTGAGTTTCCCCTTTTTGACCATTAAAAAAATACCCGTTCTTCTTGAGCTGGCTTGGTAATTTATCGTGCCGACCTAATTCCACAACAAGAAACATAGGAATTAATGCCTTTCTTTTATCCTTAACTCTTAAGCCAGAACCATGTGGTCCAAGCTGTCAGGTTCTGCTTCTTACTGGGGTTGGAACATGGCACCTTGTTTAGTTATATCTTTACCAGCTTTCTGTCTTTCACTGTAGAAGCTTGGCTGTCTAGAAACTTGATCTGGAGACTAGGCTGTGCTTGAACTAAGAGAGGTATGCAGGTCTCTGTGTTCTGAGTGCTAGGATTAAAGTCAATGTGCCACCAATCCCTTTATTCCATTTCTTAATCTGTTGATGTCCTTGAACGGAGGATTTAGGTACATTCCACTTTTGGGGGTCCTTATCTCCTCAAGTATGTTTCCTTCCTCAGCTGTTCTTTTTATTATGTACCTTCAGTAGAGTTACCACTAATATCCGCTTGGCAGAGTCTATCTTAAGCTGTGTTGATAATTTTTCTGACAATAGAATTAATAAAAATCTCCTTACTTTAGCCTCAGGCAGATTCTTTGAACCAAGGCACTTTCTTCACCAAAATATCACAAGAATCATTTCTAAAGAACATACTAAAATTCTTCTCTGAAACCTCTTGAGCTGGCTCCTGATATTTCATATCATTATCAAGGTCACTCTCTCCCATGCTCCTCCTAGTATAACACTGGATGAGGTGCCAAATGCACTCTGTCCTTTTCTTAAGCCAAAGAATCAGAGGCCTTATTATTATAAACAAAAGCATGGTTAGGATTAGCACAGCAATATCCGAGCCCCTGGGGCCAACTTCTGTTTTAGTTTTTTTTTTTTTTTTTTTTTTTTGTAAGGAGACACCATGACCAGAGAAACTCTTATATTATAACAAAAACATTTAATTGAGGTGGCTCAGGTACAATTTCAGAGGTTGCGTCAATTATCATCATGGCTGGGAGCATGTAAGCTGGCAGCCAGATGCGATACTGGAGGTGAGAGTCCTTTGTTCTTGACTCAGAGGAAAGAGGACATAGTCTCTTTGTCCCACGGAGCCGAGCAGAGAGGAGCTGGCAACCCTCAGTAGGCCTGCTTTTGGGACCGGGATCCTCGCCCAACCAGCTTCCGCGGATTCATCAGGACCCTGTCCAGGCTGCACCTGAGCTCGGCCCACCCGGGCTGAGGCCTTGGGGGAAGGGCGAGTCCCCTGCTAGGAGGCCTCCTTTGTCCCACGGAGCCGAGCAGAGAGGAGCTGGCAACCCTCAGTAGGCCTGCCTTTGGGACCGGGAACCTCGTCCAACCAGCTTCCGCGGATTCATCTGGACCCTGGTGAGTGGGCCCCAGCCCATCCCCGGGACCTTCTGGCCACTTGGGGCTCCCCTCTGTTGGCTTTGCTGCTTATCCCAACCCCGCTCGCCCCTGGGTATCCCTTCTCATCTGCGTGGTCCCGGCTGCACCCGAGCTCGGCCCACCTGGGCTGAGGCCTTGGAGGAAGGACGAGTACCCTGCTAGGGGGCCTCCTTTGTCCCACGGAGCCGAGTGGAGCGGAGCGGGCAACCCTCAGTAAGCCTGCCCTTGGGACCGGGAACCTCGCCCAACCTGCTTCCGCGGATTCAGCTG